>JAANDH010000154.1:27770-78731 GCA_011799765.1 Nymphaea thermarum | reverse complement strand
ACAGAAAATACAAATTATAAATATTTTCACTTACAGTTAACTCCTTGACCATTCTGGAAAAGAAAGTCAAAGGAGAATCTAGTTACTGAGAAATAGGCAACTCAATCGACAATAGAGCAATTCATGTAAGCATAATAAAAAATTGGAAAAAGAAAAAAGCCAACAGAAAATACAAATTATAAATATTTTCACTTACAGTCAACTCCTTGACCATTCTGGAAAAGAAAGTCAAAGGAGAATCTAGTTATTGAGAAATAGGCAACTCAATCGACAATAGAGCAATTCATGTAGGCATAATAAAAAATTGGAAAAAGAAAAAAGCCAACAAAAAATACAAATTATAGATATTTTCACTTACAGTCAACTCCTTGACCATGACAAGGGAACTCGCTGAAATCTTCAAGTTGAAAAAAGTCAAGAGTGAATATGACAAGGTGTCGCCCATGGCATATACTTACAGCGATCTAACTGACCTGATCTTCCCATCACAAAGAAGAAAAAGGGAAAAAGCAATAGGTCATCACCCTCTTTGTCGCATGTTTACACATTACACAGTAATGACATACAGACTTCATGGAAAGCTTTTCAAGAGTGCACTTCTGTTGGCCATCAAACTAGTTATCAAGCATCATGAACAGCCGATTACCATGATATGTTAAGTATAAACTACTGAATCAAACAATAAGCTCACAACTTAAGAAATTAATTGTTCTCATGAAAATTGATAAATTAGCCAAGATGTACAATGTAAAATCATGAAGAAAGAACATGATAAACTGTCAGGCTATATAATCTATGCATCCACAACATTCAAGAGGCATAAAATACAAACCTTGTGAAATTGACAAAAGGAGTCAACACCTACAGCATAGAAAGGTACCAGAAACAAATTAACAATTACCAGTCATTAAAATAGCCATAACACTGCATATAATGAAAATCAACATTTGAGCATCAAGAAAAGATAAAAAAGAACATTTTAAAATACCTCTAATGCAAACCTCAAATTTTCAGTATTGATATAAGTCATATAACTCTGTTCATTGTTAATTAGAAAGGTCAACGATTTTTTTTATTATATCAGCTACTGAATGACTAGCAAATTTATTATTTTTTCCTTTAAAGGGGAACTAAGAAATGCACCTGATATGCGGCCATCGTTCTCTGAAACACCTAGTTTCGGAAGAACCTCTAGAAATTCGTAGCAAGGCTTTGTCATCACAAAAGACCCATATGCAACTTTTTGACATTGTCAACGTGAACACACCAAACAAATTTAGTCATATTAATAAGAATCACTCAACTATTTTTGCATATACCAATAGTTTTACCTACAGTTAAGGAAACCGGTGGAAAAAAATAAACACAAGAAAAGATTATTTGAAAATGTTTTGGTTATTTTTAACTCATTAACTTACATAATATCACTGACATACAAATTAAATGTATTGAAGAATGTATGCGATGAATTATGCAAAAAAAATTAAGCTACTTATAGCACTATTAAAAGCTTGGGCCCGTTTTTAGTTATGGGCAAAATCTTAGGAGCAACTTCGGAAGTTTCCCTCAACAAAATTTCACTTCCATTATCTGAAATAATATCCATGATGCTAATGATGCATAACCAAAAGCTATAAAACCCAAAAATATGAAGCTATTCAATGATCATATTGGATCAATAGACTAGGTTTAACAAATAGTATCAAGAGCTTGATTGACTTGATGGATCACTGGCTGAACCTACAATTTTATTGGCACATTTAAGACCATTACAATTGTTCTCGGCACATTTAAGATGATTACAAATTTAAACAACGTTTATTTACTTTGAGCAGCACTTAAAAAAGGAGTAACTAGAGGAATATCAAAAACAAAAGAAAACTTGCAAAGTAGTAGGTGGAGGCACAAGCAGAAGAAAGGAATGTCAAAGAAAATGTGTGTGTCAAAAGAGCAGTTTTTACCCTCAAAGCAAGCATGCAAAGATCATATGGAGCTGGATTCTTTTCAGAGATGCAAAATGTGGAGCTGGACAATCTTGAACCGTTCCAGTCAAATCCTTACACCAGATTCAGCACTCTTAGTCTGCCTGGTTTCACTCCAGTCTCCTCTCTTCTCAACCCTAGGAAGAAAGCAGATGCAACAATCATCTAACCTGAACAAGTAACATGGAGTCTGTCACTCTGTCCACCATATTATATGTAATCTGGTTTCACAAGATGCAGAAATTACAGTTGTAGGTTGCATCGCCAACAACCAATTTATAACATGTGAATCCTTGAGTTTATAGTTTCAGCACAACTCAAGGAAAAATTTCAGAATGATCTTGAAATCAATTTCTCTTTCCATTGATGTTTCCACTTTGGCTGTTATGCCCTTAGATAAACCCTACCAATAGTCTTTGCAAGAGCACAAACCATTCTTGAAATGATGAAACCTATTAGCATCCCTTAGTACAATTTCCCTTTGAACAAGTCTTGAGACAAACTTGAACCAAGCATGACAATCATTGCAAACTCTAAGATTTTTCATGATCCTTAATGTGCTTCCATCAGCAGTACTAATCAACCCAAAAGCAACAGCAAGCTTCTCACTGTGGTGACTCAACAGTTGCTCTTTCAACTCCTCCTCAAGATCATGCAAGACTGAGCTAGTATCCGGTTGATAACCTAACTCCCTAACTTGACAGCAAAGCTTCCTGACCATTGCATAGATCTGCTCTCTCAGTGGATGAAACAAATCTTGTACACCAAAAACATGCACTTTCTTCTTGATTTGAACCCAGCTGCATCCTGGCTCTTTCTTTACCCCTCTGTCCTTCATTATCTTCCTAATTTCAGCTGCCTCCTGCCATTCACCATATGAAGCATATACATTGGCAATTACTGCATATGCTCCACTATTCTCTGGCTCAATCGCTAGTAGTTTCTCTGCTGCCCTTCTGGCCAACTCCACATTGTTATGAATTCTACATGCCGAGAGGAGGGCACCCCATACTACCACATCTGGTTCGACAGGCATACTTCTAATAAATTCATCAGCCTCTTTTAGCAAGCCAGCACGCCCAAAAAGATCAATCATGCATGCATAGTGACTCATCTGTGGCTCTATTGCATGCTTTTTATGCATCATCTGGAAATGGTGCCGACCTAGATCAACCAACCCTGCATGACTGCAGGCAGCCAGAACACCTATATAAGTAATATGATCAGGCTTTATCCTTTGCTCCATCATCTCGTCAAACAGCTCTATAGCCTCATTTCCTAGACCATGTTGTGCTTTGGCCATGATCATGCTTGTGTAAGACACTGCATCATGCACACCTGCATGCTTGAAAGCATGTTCAGCAGCAATCAAGCTTCCACATCGTGCATACATTGTCACAAGTGCATTTGAGACAGAATTTGTTAGCCTAATATCATTTCTAAGCACATGAGCATGCAACTGTTTGCCATAATCCAAAATTCCAGAGCTTGCACACACACTAAGCAAACAAGCAATAGTGTAGTCATTCGGTTCAATCCCCTCAAGAAACATAATGCGGAAGAGTGTCAGTGCATCATGATCTAGTCCATGTTGAGCATATCCGACAATCATTGCTGTCCATAATACCACATCCTTATCACAAACTGAATCAAACACATCTCGAGCAAGCTGCAATTCACCAAATTTGATGTAGCCGTGCATAAGTGCAGTCAATGCAATTACATTAAGATCATGTGTCCGATCAGCAATTTTACGAGAAATTTCTAGCCTCCCTGACTTTGAGTACATTGCAATTAAGGCATTTCTAAGGGGACCATAAGAATCAAACATAAATTTTATGATATAGGCATGCAGCTGCGTGCCTGTCTTCAAAAATTCAAGATTGGCACAAGCTGTAATAGTACTGGTTAATGTAAAACTATCAGGTCTAACATAATGGTTTTGCATCTGAACAAATAATTCCAGTGCCTGCAAGTCAAATCCCTGTTGATTGTACCCAGCAATTACTGAGTTCCATGAGACACAGTCTCGATCAGACATTGTTTCAAACAGCTCTCTAGCTTGTTCAATCTGACCAGACTGCGCATACAAAGAAATCAAAGAATTCCATGACGATATGCTCCTCACCCGCATACTGTTGAACACAGCTTGCGCAACTTCCTGGTCACCGCACTTGGCATACATGTTGAGAAGCGAATTAGCAACAGAGACATATGCACTCAGTCCAAACTTGGCCACACACGAGTGCACCTTCCTGCCAGTATCTAAATCACCAAGCGCAGCACAAGAAGCAAGGATGTTGGTGAACGTGAACTGGGTAGGGACCACACCCTCCCGTATCATCTCTAGCAAAAGCCCGATGGCATGTTCATGCAGGCCGGCAAGATTCATGCCGACAATCATGGCCGTCCATGAGATCGAGTCTCGTTCGGGCATCCCGTCGAACAATTTTCGTGCAACTCCAAGCTGCCCGCATTTGGCGTGCATGGAGATGACGGTGTTCCACGAAGAGATATTCCGTTCAGGCATTTCGTCGAACAATCTGCGTGCATCTTCAACAAGACCATTTTTGCCGTAAAAGTTTATCAGATTATTGCAGAGGAAGATGCCAACGCGAAGATTCAGTTTCACCAGCAGAGAATGGACGGATTTCCCAGACTTCACGTCCCGGGTGTCGAGACAGGAACGCAGAAGAGAGACGTATCGGTCGACGGAGCACGAATCGATACGCATCGCGCCACCCGATTGGATTCATGTTCGAGGCATCAGCGGGCATTTGGCATCGCGCCACCCGTTCCCTCCTGCTTGGATGTGAGATTCATGGCTATCAAACATATTGTGGTGCTATGAGTTGGTGCATATAAACTTGTATTGGTGAGTATCTGATACGTGCCTACCGGCCAAGACGGCCCTTGGGTGTCGACGGCGTCGGAGTAGCCCCTCGGCAGCCCGACCCCATCAGTATCCTTGTCTCTTTATCTCATCCAGCCATTCAAAGAAGCGAGTCCTAAGTAAGAGAGAGCACATCCAATAAATTCAGACGACATCTATTTTGATGATCAATAGACTACAGGGAAAGAAAAGCCAGTGTTGCAGAGCAATCATATACAGAGAGAGGATCCATGGTTGGATTTAAAGTTTGATATAAATGCCATTCAAGATGTCTCATAGAAGTGGTGAAATCACTTGTAGGAAAAGAAAGCCAACGTCAAGTGGCCAAGTATGTGATTTATTTTACATGATCTAAATTGATTTCCTTTAACTAAGTTATTTTTTTTTGGGTTAAAGGGAAAGAGAAAGAAAAGGGGAAACCATTAATTGATGTTGGAGAAGAAAGTGGAGGTGTTGATGGCCTTGATCATTGGACATAGACAATGATGAGACGCAAGATTGGTCTAAAAAAAATGGTATTTAAAATGGAACATGAATATTGTCATTAATTTTATCCCTTGATAACATCCATTGGGTTTTTTTTTTTTTTTTACTCAAGTATCTTCAATTATAAAGTTAGTAATATTTTTGACTTGGATGGTGCATTTCACAGCTGAAGTTCTTTTTTTTTTCTGCTTGCAGATATTATTTATTTAGTCATAGACAGATTAAATGTTTCTTAACTTAAAAAAAAAAAATTGAGTAAAAAGGTGTGCGTGTTTTGCTTTGAAGCCTATGCCTTGCCTCAACGGCATTCTTTGCGCTTTCACTAAATTTTTAAGCTTTCGACGTCATTGAATGATATTTGTTATATATATATATATATATATATATATATATATATATATATATATATATATATATATATATATATATATATATATATATATACATGCATATGTTTACGTTTAATATTATATATATATATATATGCTTTAATCATTTGTATCTCAACCTTGTTTAATTTCGCAATTTGGGTTTTCACAATATAGATGTATTTGGAATAATAAAAAATTATAAGCTGGATATCTTTTAAAACCTTAATAAAAACTATTAGATTTTAAGAAACAAAAAAAAAAATTCAAAAGAATGAGAAAATGCATGAATATATATATATATATATATATATATATATATATATATATATATATATATATATGCATTTGTGATCGAATTATTATGTGTTGGTTTTCTAAATAGATCTACTTAAATACAACACAATTGGATAAAGAAACCCCTGATCTAATATCATGTTCAGCCCACTTACAACTCAACCCGACCCGACCCGATTAAATGTGCGCTGTCTTTCAAGAGAATGGGCCCCACGTCGGTGTGGGGGGATCAGAGATTGGTGGCAGGGCGGTGGGGGCCACGCTCGCTTCGTACTTAGTAATAAAACCAAAGGACCCAAAGGAGAAAGGGGCAAGTAAGGCTTAGGGGTACCCTACGCCTGGGGAACCCCAAAAATGTCCGTAGGGGTAAAATCGGTATTATGTTTTAAATTCCGAAAGCCAGGTCCATCTTCTTTTTCTTAATCATTATACCTGCTGTGAAAGGGGTTCGACCGACTTTCCTTCCAAATTTTTCTTATTTTGCTTTTTACTCAAATTTTGCCTTCAAAGTAATTTTTCCAAAAAACTTATTTCAGAATATTAAACGAAGTCTGCGGACTTATCGTGAACTCAAGATTTCACGATCTTAAATTTTTAAGATGTTTCTGTTCAGAATTTCTGTATAGATGGTTCTCAACTCAAGTTAGATCTTCTTTTTCCTTTCGCAATAAAAAACATAGGGATTCAAAACTATATGGAAGTTGTTAAGTTTAATATTTTGAAATCCACAATTAGTCCTAAGGTCTCCACTTTCCCATAAAGCTGCTGCTCTATCTAGGTTTAGCGCTTTGTTCATAAGATTAAATCGTTGAAACTAAGATATAAGAGTAATCAAACGCCTTCATATAGATTTGCTCTAAAGGGGCCTTTGATATACTCAAAATCATGGAATTTTTATAATAAAAATGATTAATTTTTGAAAAAATATAATTATTAAACAAATGAGGCATTTTGGTTTTCAGAATTAGGAAACTGAAACTTGACACTTTGATTTCATTTCGGTTCGAGGAAGAATTATGATTTCGAAATTTGAAATTTTGAATTAAAATTTCAAATCACCAGATATATAAAGTATCATATATTTTCTTCAATTTTTAAGGCAGATATATAAAGTAATGATATTTTGTTGCTATTGTCAAAGACCTTATTTAGGTGTGTTTGGCAAGCAAGAACACTAACATAGTGTTCAAGGAAACTATTTAAAAATATTAGAAAAAATTCATAAAATACTAGAACATGATGTTTAGAAATTTACACAAATCCTTGGAATAGATTTATTAAACACCGTGTAAGTTTTTTTTTTTTTTTTTTTTTTTTTTTTTTTTTTTTTTTTTTTTTTTTTTTTTTTTTTTTTTTTTTTTTTTTTTTTTTTTTATGTTTCTAGATTACAAAGAGCACAAAATCGGTTTTAATATAACCGGGTTTGTTTAGGTGATACTCCTACCAACCCAATTTTGACAAAGCCATCTTTTCAAAGACGACACGATTCTTAGGGGTTGTTTGGGTGACGTCAAAATTGGGTTTGAAGAAATCCCGGTTTTGAGAAAACCTGGTTTCGTAAAAAGAAGGGAAAACCTGATCCCCTTTTAAGTTATTCAGCGATGAGGTTTTGAATATGTCAAATTGAAGTTTCTAAAACTGATTAAAAAACTTGGTTTTCATAAAACCTAATTTTTACAAAACTGAATTAAAGGAGGGTTTCATCCAAATGCCCCCTTAAGTTTTTCATAAAAAAATGTCTTGTCGCCCAAACACGCAATCCCCTGATTAAAAAAAAAAAAAAAAGTTTTTATGAAACCTGGATTTTACAAAACGACATTGTTGCACGGTGTCATTTCAAAAACCGTGATATGAATCCAGGTTTGAACGGCAAAAGGCACGACTTTTCAAGTTCTTTGGTTGCTGCGAATTCAAAATTTCGCATTTCCACTCACTGACAAATGAGCCGGTTGGAATCATCTGCGTAAGTAAAATCTACATCTCAAATGTAGTCTTTGTGTTGGCCCCAACTATATTTTACTTCTCGACGTGCATGCGCACACGTGGCCAGCTCGAACCTAGCTCATATCATAAGTAGGCTAGGTTCGGCAGGTCACCAGCCTAGTCTGATACTAGGCGGTGTTGTTATTAGCCCTTCATATATATATATATATATATATATATATATATATATATATATATATATATATATATATATATATATATATATATATATATATATATATATATATATAGAGAGAGAGAGAGAGAGAGAGAGAGATACCATTAAAAGCCCTTCATATTTTGACAGTTGTAGGAACATCTTACACCAAATTATTTTCTCTCTCTCTCCTTATATATATACACACATATATATATATATATATATATGGTACGCCAACTTACTCTCTCTTTCTCTCTCCTTATATATATATATATATATATATATATATATATATATGTGGTACATTTTATCACTGGTTTCCTCTAGTCTTCCACCTTGGAAAGATTAATTGTCAAGATGATTCCTTATGAGTTTTATGCCTTAGGGTCATATGCCCCTCAATATAAGAAATTGACAGGTAGCAGATTCCTATAAGGTGATAGACTTGCCTGGAATCATATTAGTCGTCCATCTTTTCAAGATGGACAGTTAAGAAAAATAAAAATAAAAAGTTGTTAATTAATACCTTTACATTTAATAATAAATTTTGGAGAAATTCAAACTTTTAGTAGCACTTTTCAACTGTGGGCAATTGGTGTAGGCGTGCACATCATCCAGCCTTCAAGAAAGTGTCAAAATCTTTGAATATGGTTAACAAAAGTATAATATTTAACTTGAGTGTAAGAAAGTGGGGGACAAACCCTAGCAGTGACCTGGGTCAAGATATTTGACTTAAACATTAAGCGACTACAAGGCAAAGTCACAAAGTTGTTCAGCCATACAAGAGCGCTTCATTTACGCTATCATCATGAGTATAGTGACAACTCTAGTAGTTAAGCGACTCAATCAACGCATAGACCGATTTTTTGTGTATGTTTAGCGAGTTTGAAGATAGATATGCATAAAAAAACGTATCCATCAATATACTAAATCTGACGATAGCTCCTTGGCCTGGTAGGCTGGTGAGAGTCTGGTTGTCAGTTCAATTTTCATGGGCGTTACTTTTCTGGATTGCAAACGATGAATTTGTTACACTCTCAGTTGACGGATGTTCGGCTTCTCACCCAAATTTCAAAGATTCTGAAAACGAGGGAAAGGGTGGTTTCGACTTCTTGTCGAATTGCTAAATATTGAATAACATGTCTAGTTTCATTCAAGTTAGGTGGGATTGGACTTGTGTGAAGCATAAGTTTGACGCTTAGCGTTTTTTTATTGCACTTCGAATGACCAATTTATATTAGATTTCGAGCGAGAGTTGGGCCGTTTGGCTTTAAATTGGAATATTGTATTGTACTTGGACTAATAGCATCATTGATAGCTTAATTTCAATAATCCAGTTGGATGCATTACACTCCAGTTGACGGGACTATTGCTCCCAACCCAAATCCCAAGGATTCCAGTTGGATGCATTACACTTCATTGACGGGACTCTTGCTCTCCACCCAAATCCCAAGGATTACGGAAACGATGAAAGGGATGCTTTTGACCGCTCATTGAGTTGCCAAATAGTGTATAACATGTCTAGTTTCATCCAAATTAGGTGGGAGTGAACTTGTGTGAAGCATCTGTTTGACGCGTAGCACTTTTTTATTGCACTTCGAATGACCAATTTAGATTAAATTTCGAGCAAGTTTTGGGCTATTTGGCTTTAAATTGGATTTGTTGTACTTGGACTAATAGCATCACTGATAGCTTATTTTCGACAGTCTAGTTGGATGTGTCGGACTTTAGTCGACGAGTGTCCCGCTTTCCATGCAAATCCCAAAGATCTCAGAAAGGGTGGTTTCGACCTCTTGTCGAATGTCAAATATTGCATAGCATGTCTAGTTTCATCCAAGTTAGGTGGGATTAAACTTTTGTGAAGCATCTGTTTGATGTTTGACACTTTTTATTGCACTTCAAATGACCAATTAGATTAGATTCTCAGCAAGATTTGGGCCATTTGGCTTTAAATTGGATTGTATTGTAGTTGGACTAATCGCATCACTGATAGCTTAATTTCGACAGTCCAGTTGGATGTCTTGCACTTTAGTTGACAGGTATCCTGCTTCCCACCCAAATCCCAATGATTCTGAAAACGATGAAAGGGAATGTTTTTAATCACTCCTTGAATTGCCAAATATTGAATAACATGTCTAGTTTCATTCAAATAAGGTGGGATTGAACTTGTGTGACGCATCTGTTTGATGCTTGGCACTTTTTATTGCACTTCGAATGAACAGTTTAGATTAAATTCCGAGCAAGATTTGGGTCATTCGGCTTTAAATTGGATTGTTTTGTACTTAGACTAATAGCATTATTGATAGCTTAATGTCAACAGTTTAGTTGCATGTGTTACACTCTAATTGACGGGTATCCTGCTTCATATGCAAATCCCAAAAGTTTCAGAAACAAAAAAGGTGGTTCTGACTTTTCCTTAAATTGCTAAAGACTGAATAACATGTCTAGTTTTCGTCGTATCATGCCATACCGGCGACTCATATTTCAGATAAATTGTGCGTGTTATCTCGCTAACATCAGTTGACTCAGACTTTATTTTTATAAAATTTTAATTAAATTTATAATGACGAGAAAATAGACAAGGCACTAAACTTAAATGGTTCAGATTCCATTAAGTGTTTTAAACAACGCTAGATTTTTTGAATTTAATCTGATGTTGGTGCTTATGCGAATCAGTTTAAAAGTTCTTTATCTTAATCATACTGGAGTCCGGCTGATGGGTAGATGGAAGGCATGTCATCAGTTCGATTCTTATAATTGTTAAGTCCCCGAAGGCAAGTTGGTTCTCTCTCTTCCCCCTCTCTCAATCATATTAGAGTCAAACAATCTAACCTTTAGCACCATTGGTATACCATCTATAAGAAACCCCACGGCTACTTTTAATAGCTTGGAGTCTGACTTGCAGATCCCTGGCTGATTTCAAATCCGCATTAGACAAAATCCACCGTAGAAGCAAACAGGGGATGCTTTGTTATGTTTTGATATGTGCATTACATTATAAAAACCATGTACATGTTTTGCGAGAGAAAAATAGAAGCACAAATCTATGGTTTCAAGATCCCTGTGTATCTATGGTAGCCTCGGATCTTAAATGGGAGATTGCTATTAATTATCAAACATAGCTTAAGGTTTGAGATCCATGGAGATATGAAATCAATGATGGCTGAATTCGTTGATTTTAACAACCATAACCCCACATGGATCTCAAATCCATGCTGTATTAGAAAAGTGTGGATTTGAAGTTTGACTAAAGGAGAGGTAAGGGTGAACACGAGCCGAGTCGAGCTCGAGCTCGATTCAACAGTTAAGTGTTGAGATCGAGCTCGACTCAATTAAGGCTTGACAAACTCGTTTGAATATAACTGGATATTCATTGTTATGTGTTGAGTTCGAGCTCGACTGGATTAAGGCTTGATAAACTCGTTTGATTCATAGAATTGATATTCATCATTACGTGTTGAACTCAAGCTCGACTCGATTAAGGCTCAACAACCTCGTAAACTCATTTGAATATATCGACTTGATTAAGGCTCAACAAACTCTATCAAGCGCGACCTCAGTTCGCTTACATAAACTAGTCTACTCATGAACTCGTGCTTTAACTCGTTAAGCAGATGACTCAGCTCTAACTCATTCATGAGCCGAGCTTTAACGAGTGGAGCTCGAACTTGACTCATTATTCACCCCTAAAGAGGGGTGGTTGGAGCTCAAAACTACGGACCTCAATCCATAGTAATAAAATGCAACTTAATTTGATAGCCGTCAAAAAAATCTGAAAAAAAAAATTCTCCCTCCTCAAAAAAAAAAAAAATTCAGGCCTTAATAAATAGACACCCATTATTTTTATTGTAAAGGAGGACGTGAATCCGTATGCACGAAGATTCGTAATGTATCGGTGAGAGGATCAACTAACTAACAAAAATTATTATAATTCGGTCAATGTTTTTTTATTTATTTTTTTAAAATAATTAATTAAATATTCAGACAGTGTGGTTGCACTGGCACGAATTCGCTGCTCCCCATAGGCCTACAGCCCTCCATCCCCTACACTGCACGAGCACAGGAAATTTTACACGTGGCAACACCCCACTTGCTTGAATAATCTTTCTTTAATGTGCAGGATAAAACCAAAAAACAAAATACTTAAATATGGGGGAAGAAAGAGAGAAGACAAACATAAGTAGTGCCTTCCAGGAGGCTTCTCTGTGGTGAATTAATAGCTGCTACAGTAACATAAATAAACCATACAAAGCTTTTGGGATACTCTAAATGTGTGTTTATGTGAGAGAGAAAGAAAGAGAAAGCGACAATTAGGAGAGAGAGAGAGAGAGAGAAAGAGGAGAGAGAAAGAGGAGAAAGCCGATAAAATGAGAATATATTTAACAAAATTTGAGGACAAGAAGTCCCCTAAATACAGAAGCAATCCGCAAAAAACACACCGCAAAAACACACACAGGAAAAGAAAATATACAATACAATGCACAGATAAGAAGAGAGAAGAGGAAAGACGAAGCGGCACAGTCACCCAACCGCAGTCCTGCAAAGAGAGGAGTATAATTTACCGCTCAAAAAAGGTAGAGTCAATGCACCTTCAATTTGATGTTGTGTTCGTGGTAACACTGCGAGAGTTGATCTGGTGAGATGTTGTTAGCGGACCGCCAACCCCACCATTTACAATATACACCTCTCGAACCAAGATGGGTGATGGAAGTTGTTTGACAGGAAGAATACTATGTAAGTGTCTTATAAATCCATCGTATCTTTTAAGTAGATTCATGAGACGCTTGTTCTCGTATATCGACCCTATATTTTAGGTAGATTTATGAGATATTTGTTCTTATATTTCATGAATTTGTTTTAATCTTTATAACAGGTTAATGAAACAAGAACAGAATATTCTGGCTACCAAATGAGTCTAATAAGTTTTCTTGGTACCAAACCAACCAATTTTAACTTTGTAGGATTCGGGTCAATATAGATTCAAATCTAAATCCAGATCCAGACTCATATTAGCTACCATGGTTGGCTTCCTATTTAATGCCTTAGCTATCTGATCAACGTATAAACAGTAAGTGCACGGAAGTGAGAAAGAAGTCAAGAAAACATTGTAAATGGCTGTTTGACTCTTTCTCCCAAACTTCAAAGATGGGATGAATTTTCGCACGGATGAGGAATTAATGAAGACGACCATGATCTCGAGGAGAAGACAGAGAGCTGAATGAACCATGACAGTGAGCCGAGAGTGCAGAAAGCTTTATTCGAATTACTTTTTCCAGCACTGTAAGAAGTTTTCTTTTCCATTTCTCGAAATTCGAAAACGAAGGCCTTTGGCGTTGCCCACTGTGTTTCACCTTACAATGGTCGCCCAACAGGCGACATGATCCATTGTCAAAACGGGGAAGGGAAATCCCAAGTTGTTACTTTTCACATCTGAATCAAACGGATGCTTGGAAAATCTTTTCTGCACCCAAACTCACGTTTATAAAGATGCCTTGTGCATAAAAAAGTGTATGACAATGCAACTGAAGGATTCATTTTACGATGCACTCAAGTAAAATCGTATTTATAAAGATGCGATAAACACTCAGAAAAATTAAATGTGACTAAGCCAGTGTGTGAATTGATTTCACGATAAAAGGGCGTTTACTGACAAAACAGATTGCGATAGCACAATCTTGTTTTAGAAGGATCCATTTGACAAATGAAACAGTATGTAGTATGTAATTGTTTCGTAAATATAACATAAAGATTTGGATATATTTATGAAATACTTTACAAAGTATTTTATGAATCTACTTCAACTTTTGAGATAGATTCATAAAACCGTTACAAACTGCTCTATCTGCCAAACAAACTCAAAGGGCAGAAACACTCAAGTTTCTTCAACAGACTTGAATTATTGACATGTAGAAAGCAATATGTGCCGACGGTCCTAGGTGGTGCAAGTGAGTCCAATTTATTCGAACCAATTTGAATTTGATTCCTTATTTTTAGGACATGGGCGGTACGACTAGGGTTCGGATTTTGGACTTTATGTCTTTTGAACTTTTTGGATTTGAAATGGGATCTGCAACATTGTTTCATTTTCCCAACAAGAACTCTGTACTAGGGTACCAAATGGCGCCTTAATCAAAATTTCATGAAGCGGGAAGCTGCATCTTCATATAACACAACTACTTGAGCAAAAAGGAGCAAAGGTGAAAATGGCAAGGTAAAAAAGTTCATATAAATAAGAAATAAGAAACCAGTGACAAGTGAGATTAGCTTAGTAACAATTCGAGTTTATGTAAAATTTAATTGCCCTCAAGAAACATAAAATACATTGAGGACAAATGGGTGTTAGATAATGGGAACAAAAAATTGGTAGGGGATAATCTGTTGTTAAGCTAAAGAAGCATATGTAGTTGAGAAACATTTATAAATGAAATGTGCTTATCATGGAAGGGTGATTAAAAAAAGGCAGATGTGGAAAAAACTAATGTTTGATTAAGAAATCAGATTGGATTTAGAAATAAAAAATATTGCATGTAATCGGATTCATTTTTCAATTTTAAGCAAATACTCAATCAGATTTGGATTCATATTTACCGGATTTAATTTCAAATAAACATCATTCTTAAGTTCTTTTCAAAATGGTATAATTTTTTCCTTCTTCGCATTAAAATATAAATTTGAACCCATATATAAATATCCGATAACGAAGATATCGTAAAAATTACATATCCAATTTGAATCCAATATCTTGACATCCCTGCATATTAAATCATGCCTAATTAATTATTGAAAAATGAAAAAAAAGAAAAATAATTAAAAAATGAAGAGATTAGATAAAAATATCATAGTCCATCAATGCGATATAAATAGGCAACAATTTAGCATGATTCATTTGGTCACAATTGACTCTAAATAAGAATTTGGGGTTATGTTTGATAGTTTTGGATCTTTGATCCGAACCCACCATAGATTCTAAGATCTTAGATCTGTGGTCATACCCCTCCCCCTTTTGTCCGCAAATCCATATTTTTCACCGGCGACCTAATGATTTGAAACCATAGATCTTTGGTCACACCCTCCCTCCTCGAACTCCGTGGACGAAATATTCTCCGTAATATATATATATATATATATATAAGATTGTATCTATCTTACTTGGATTAAACATAGTCACCAATCAAGTTGTTGGATTTGAATTTCACATTCGGGTCAATCCCGATTTCGACTCGAATTCCTACCCACAAAGTAAAGATCTGGATCCATATCTCTTGACAAGACATTTGCTCTAACTTAGTGAGTTTGGACCACGGAACATGAATCCAGATCAGTCCAAATCAGATGATGTAATTGAGAGGTTGGATCAGATGGTCTAACTTAATTAGTTTACTGCAAGATGCTGTTCTGCAACAAGCCACCTCCCAAGTTGGTCACCTCAAGCGGAGAGCTACCCTACTTGGTAGGCGGATCATGCATGGGCCATGGCCCTCTTCTGTCCACCTTCACTATTCTCCCCCTTCCTTTCTCCAATCATCACCTTCTTAATATCAACGCACTGCACATGCACTGTGAGTTTAATGGCGAAAACTACTGTAATAATAATTGTTCATGGCTTAAGCACCGACGGGCCGTGCAAATGTAGGACCGTTGGCACATAGTCTGGAGTTCACCCCCATATCATGTCGGCCACGGACAAGGTGCCAAAAGTTTCATTCATGATCTGATCCAACTCGAAGTCTGGATCGCTTAAATCGAATTTGGTAAATGGTTGATCCAATTCGAGTTCGAAAAAAATGAGGAGAAAAAGGTGATGAACGTTTTCGTTATCTAATATTAGTTTGCATTGTTTTCTCCTTGTTTTTCTCTCAACCATCCATCTGCTTCAGATAGACAGCCTTACTTAAACTACTTATTTGATCCGATGAAACTTGACTGTTATTAATCTAATTTGATCTAGAATCCAGAGCAATTGAGATTGCTTGACTTGAATTTGGTAAATGGTTGATCCAATTCGAGTTAGAGAAAAATGAGAATATAAAAGTGATGAACGTTTTCATCGTCTAATATTAGTTTGCGTTGTTTTCTCTTTGTTTTTCTCTCAATCATCCATCTGCTTTAGATAGACGACCTTAGTTAAACTACTTAACTTGATTATTATTAATCTAATTTGATCTAGAATTGAGAGCAATTGAGATATATGAAGTTAAGATCAAACCTTTCTCCCGCGCATTTTGAAGGAGACGTTTTAACTATACAAGAAGAAGAAGTGACATGAGGGCCTTAGGTCTCGCCTAACAATATCTTTAGGTTAATGAACCATAGATTCTTGTGTAGATTTTATAGTACATTAGGAAACTATGTCACGTCGCATTTATGGATCTAAAATGCAAGGTCATAAAACATCTCTTTAAGAGTGTGCCTTCCATTTAGTATAGAAGATTCATTCACAATCCCTTTCATGTGAGACCTACAACGTAAACCAATAGTAGATTTCACTATTGTGTAACAATTGAAGATTTGAGATCCAATTGTCTACCCGACACATTTATTGAAATCATTTAGGGTTTGCCGTAAACGCTTCATAAGAATCATTTAGCAACATAAACAGTTTGTTATTG
Source organism: Nymphaea thermarum (assembly GCA_011799765.1). Classification (NCBI taxonomy): domain Eukaryota; kingdom Viridiplantae; phylum Streptophyta; class Magnoliopsida; order Nymphaeales; family Nymphaeaceae; genus Nymphaea; species Nymphaea thermarum. The sequence continues at coordinate 61,953 of JAANDH010000154.1, read as the reverse complement.
TTTTATGAATCTGTTTTAAAAATTAAGACAATTTCATTAAATACCATAATATAGTATAGTGTTCTACTTCCGAACAGTCTTTAAATGTCACAGGAGAACTAAAAACATGCTTTTCTTGTCACGATTTGCGGGTTTGAATAATTGATCGGATCGGGTTGGTCACCTAACGATCGGAAGCAGAAGAAAGACAGGTGGACTAGGACCCGACCCGCATGCTGAGAGGACCCGGTTTTCATTCTCCTCCAAATGGCGTCATGCTTCTCCCGAATCGCTGCTTCCCCAGCCCGACGGCCGAAGTCAAACGCCAAAGCTGTCCAGTTTATGGCGCACTACTTGGTGGTTTCCCGGGAAGCAGAGAGGGCACCGAAGGCTAAACAGGCTCGTTTGGAAAGCGAGGTCACCGCCGCTCGTTCCGCGGCGGCGAAAGTGGCCGGACCTAATGAAAACGCACAGAGCCGGAGAGGTCAGCTCCGGCGGTGGTCGGCGGAGAGCGGAGGCTCCGGCGGTGATTGGAGGAGAACGGAGTCCCCGGCGGTGATTGGAGGAGAGCGGAGGCCCCGGCGGCGGAGATCGCCGGAGTGGCGCGGAAAGGAATACAAACTAAGAGAAAAATGGAAAAGGGCAAAAAATAAAAGAAAAAGGAGGCGAGCCGTACCGATGCGGGACCCACGGTTAAAAATTAAAATAGGAAAAGGGGTAAACCTAGAGTTAAATTTTTAACCGCGGTTAGTTCTCGCTTATAAGTGCCTGGCTTCCCTTTTTGACTCTCACTCCCCCACCCTGGCGCTTTCTTATTTCAAAGTCTTTCTCTCTCTCTCTCTCTCTCTCTCTCTCTCTCTCTCTGAGCTGAGTAGCCGGCGTCTCGGGACTTGGGAGGGGTGTTTGGCGGTGGCTATGAAGGCCTGAGGCTGAGAGTTTACGGTAAAGAAGATCGGCAATGACTGTGTTCGCGCACTCTTCCGGCGGGTTTCTCGCCGGAAAGCAGGTGTTTCCGGTAGATTACGAGGCAGAGGTGTCGCAGAGATTGGTGGATGCTTGCGTCGCCGGCGACGTCAAGGGGGCTCTCGAGTGCGTCGCCGATCCCTTCGTCGATGTCAACTTCGTCGGCGCGGTCTGCCTGCGGGCGCGCCGGGCGGAGGTGGTGCTGCGGGAGGAAGCGCCTGACGAGGTTGTCGCGGAGAGCGAGGAGTTGAGGACGGATGCCACGCCGCTCTTCCTCGCCGCCCACGCCGGGAACGTCACGCTCGTGCGGAAGCTCCTGGTGAGGAGCCCTCTCTCTCTCTCTCTCTCTCTCTCTCTCTCTCTCTCTCTCTCTCTCTCTGCGTGAGCTGATTATCAGACGATGCTTTCATTCATCCTCTGCTTCTCGTCATTAGTTGCTCTGTTGATTTTGCGTTCTTCTTCTTGCTTTGCTGTTGATGCATCATCATCTCTCGTGATCTCCTCATTCCCGGCATTTGCTTGCTCGATACTCTGACTTGCAATGGTTATTTTTCCCTAAATTTTTGCTGTGGCTTTTTTCTTTTCATTTCCAACTGGAATAGACTCACATGGATGCTCCTAACTTGTGTAGCCATGACCTTTCTAATTTCCTTTTCTGGCTTTGAAGGAGATTCGCCGTTACGAAGCTTGTGGTCTCCTCGTCTCTTTTCTCGCAATACTTCTTGTTGCTTGCGTTTTCTGCTCTTTCGGGACTTAGTCCTAACCGTCAGTGGTTTTCCGTTTTTCCTCCTTCGGGTAAGAGTAGACCTTGCTATTGATATTATAGCAAGAGAAGACGATGAAAGGAGTCCGTTCGAGTCAAAGATTTATGAATCTATAGTGCTTTATTTTCGAAATGACGTGAAAATTTGGAAGTAGCAAAACAAGGAAATAGTGGAAAGGAAGCACTTTAATGTGGCTCACAATAACATTTACGGTATTTTTTTCATAGTCTCGGTTTCTGGAAATTAATTTTCTCGAAATATGCAAATTTTCATTGATTTGGGCTGTTACGATTACGTTCTGTTGAAATTTGAAACGTCTGTGGTGTCCCTATCAACTTATGGAAAATGTTTAAATGCGGTCCTTTGTCGGAAAAAAGTTTTCAATTCTCCGTCCTTTTATCGGCAAATGAGATTTTCCTTCCTTTTCCTTTTGCGTCATGCCTCAGCCTTCCGGGGGAACTTGCCAAATGGATCTGATTTCCGGAACGTCGTTGATGAACTTGATCTTGCGGCCTTGCTTCCGTAAGAATACAAATTTTCCCGTTTTCATTGTTTTCCCGTTTTTTTGTTCGCCTGTGGTCTGTCCGAACCGGCAAGACCAGCTTGTCCGAACCGGCAAGACCAGCTTCCTTCTCCATAAGCGTCCTATTTTCCACAATTTTTTTTCGTGAATCGCCGGAAAGTTTGGTAATTGAAATGGCGCTTTTGTAAGGGTAAAATCGTCGTTTAAGAATGACAAGTTCCCTTCCACTATGTGGGTAAAGTAATAACAAGCTATAACATCAAATGTGTTTGATCTTGTAGCCTGAGTACTTTATTCTCTTTATGCTATTGAAGATGACCAGCATACCCCCTGGGTGACAATACATTTGCAGTTATTGTTGTTATTGGATAAATTGCAAAAGGCCGCTTGACTTTTAATGAAATAACCCGAGAAGCTTTAGGTTTCAAAAATCTTCCATTTATTATCCTATTTTGTGTGAAACGTCATAACGTACTTCCATTTCAGGCTGTGTTTGTGAGTTTTTTTATTCTTTCAAAGGTGTTCCGGCGAAACGTTCTTGTAATATTTGATTCGTTACTGTCGGTGTGAGGTGGGATGTGCACACCGTATAGGAAACAAATAGGGTAGCGTTCAGTTTTCTCCCTTCTGGGTTTAATTTTCTGCCTGCAGTCCTAGACCAACTCGAGCATCGGACAGGAACTCCATGAGCGCCACGTTAAGGTGGCGCTCTTCATGCACTTGTCCTGAACTACTAGAGGCGCTTGAATGCCATAATTTGATCACGGGTCTCGTGCGAACACTGCGCCTACAACTGCTTCTTTACAAGAGAAAGCGACGGAAATACCTGAGGGTGCTGAGAGGCCGATTATGTCATTATCTAATTTGGGGTTCTGAGACTGACTAGGTGTCTCGTCTTGGTCAACAACTGGGGAGGACGGTCACCGAATTTGGGTTTCCGTCGCATGTGGGGTGGGCTGTGGCACATGAAACTTTAGCTTGCCCCTATAGCAGGCGCTAAAGGGTAGTATGGTCATCAAAAGTTATGGTCACCTTAGAGAAATGGCGACTTTCCTCCCTCCTGCTCTACCCCGGCAACTTGCCGGTTCTGCTGCCATTTCGCTCATCGTGCCTCGCGATTCTCTACAGGGGCTGACATGGCACGTGAAGTGAAATTCCATTTCTCATGCTGAACTGTTTTCGTTAAGCATGATATAAAAAAGTAGGCAATCTGCCCATTTTGCACAGGGTTCTAGGCTTGGTAATGGTGCCTGCCTTTCTTTTCCTATCTAATCGAGTAAAAGAGAGAAGTGAACCTCCGAAACAGTAGCACGCGGTTGTGGGAAGTGGGTGAATCCACTGTCCGCCCAGGGTAAAGATGGCGATGGTTGCCTGCATGCCTATATTTTTTCTCGATATTTGCAGCCATTCATCGGCACGATTGGGATGCGGTTGTTTAGTCACAGTAGGGGGATGGTCTTCAAGGATATTGCCTGGGATTTCCAACAATTAGGTATTTTAGGAAAATGACATGATCCCAGTTTCTTGGGTGTTGGGTGTGTTCATGCGGCTTTGAGGTGTCGGCTTGGTCGTTCCCACTTCGTTGTTGGCTTGTTGCTATCGCCAAGATAAGGTAAGAGCTCCCAAGTGACTCCAATGGAGCGTTCGTCTGGAGTGGGCTTTTTCCAACCAGTGCATCGAATCCCATTGGGTTGCTTGGTTTTGAATGATATTCTTCCCAATAAAACTTAAAGTCTCCATGTCTCATTTTTCGCCCTAGAGCTGTCTTCCTCTGCTGTTTCTTCCCGCAAACATTAATGTGTCCCTGTCAACTGTTTCAATTCATTGATTGGCACTGTGACCCCTCGATGAAAGGAAATTAAGACCCTGCCACTGCTTGCTGGAGGTGCTTTTCTCCCCTCAAATATTAATGCCTGTCCCTTCAAAATTTATTCATTTTCACTGTCCAACTTCTTTGTTAGGTCCTATGTCATTTGGTGGCCATGTTACTCCACTCGCGACACCCGTGATTCTCTTCTGATATCTTCAACCTTTGATCACACAAAATGCCTCTCGCGGTCGTACAGCTTGGCTAATTAATCTGCAAGCACGTGGAAAATTGTGGTGTTTGGCTAGTGCTTACCGTGAATGTACATTATCGCATAAGCCATTATTTTGTAGCATTAGCAGTCCGCCTCGTGTTATCTGCCCATTCTCTTTCAGTGGGAGGTGGAGTAGGTATCCTAGGTTACAGCACTATTGTTATTTTTTGGAACTGTAACTATGTTACTGTTTATTTATGCTGTGTGGATTATCATGTGGTTCCTGTGTACATGTACGTGAGCCAGGAGGACCCGTCTACACTGATTTGTTGTTTTTAATCTCTGGTGACGATGGCGATGACGTTTGAGGGAAAATTATGCATCCGTATATCATAGATAAAAAGTATGTCTATCTCGCGTTTACCATATCCATTACTTTGTATGGTTTTCTTTTCTGGCGGTTGGTGAACCGGCTGTTATTCGCGGCAGTTTGAGAGATGCCCGTGGATAAAGAATCTTATTCATTTCTCAAGGAAGTCTTTTAATCCCAAATTCTTCTTCTGAATGCACTTGAAGATTCTCGTTTTCAGTATGCACGTCTCCTCCCCCTTTCTTTTTCTCTGTGGAATGCTAGCTGTAATGTGAAAATTAAGGTAATGCATTGTTACATAGAGTTCTGCAGGAAATCATCTTCACTGGTAAGCAAATAAATATCTGCCTAGAGAATGTTCTTGGGAGGAGGCGGTTTGATTGTCTTAACCTTGGTGGACGAATTCTATCATTCACGTAGTTTTGGTTGCCAGTCATGTCAATCAATGTCCATTTGTATAGTTACACAATTCCCCCTGTTTAAATGAATGTTTGCTCGAACTAGTTAACATGAGCCAAGGATGCTTCGATTTAGCCAGCTATAGGATTGGGGCAGTAGAAATGCAAAAGCCTGTCGTCAGCAATCAAAGCTCTGGGGCTAGATATCAATATTCTTACTATTTTTTATCTCGCCAATAAGACTTCTGACTGCCTAGATGAGAATGACAAATGTATGAGGCGTAAGGCTGCCTGTGAAGAGGGATGCAGATGACTGTGTTTCTGAACGTGCATTTTTGCGGATTTCAAAATATGCTATTTTGTCTGTTTATCCATTTAACGCTTTGAATTTATTTGCTGCTGTTCTGGTGCATTGTCAATTATCTATCATAAAGGCAGCTGTGGGTTGAAGGTGGGGACACAAATCCATGCATAGGGACCTACGGAAGAGTGTCGGTTGCTATGGACAGTAGATGGTCTGGATAGAAGCGTCTCTTTGGCTCTACATTTCCTTTATTCCATGGTTAAGAACCTTTAGGGTAAAGCACAAGAATGTCTGCTGGCTTTGCATGAGTTCTTGACTTCTTTCATTTATGAAGCGATGGTGCTAGTGGGGTCATTTTTTGTTTGTCTATCTGAAATTTCTGGCGATCATCCTCCTCCATACAGATATTTTTTTTCCAATAATGCACATGGGATACCGTTTATCATTCATAGCTACTACATCCAATTATGTAGTTTTGTTTTTTTTCAGACTACTTGATCTTGGGAATGCATGATTGGGTCTTCCGTATCATTTGAAAATTTTGGAGATTCGTGGAAGTATTTGGGCCTTCACGCTGTTATTTCCCTGGCAATCTTAATCTGGACAGTGACTATAAGAATCCGGGTAGCAAATGGGGGAAATCAAAGTCAGACACACACACACACGCTCTCTCTTTCTATTCTTAAATAACATAATAATATACATTATCTTAATTCTAATTTCGACTAGATATGAAGGGGGTAGACGGTTGTGAGAGAGAACTTTATGATTCTATCCACGTGTGGCTTGCTCATTTTTTCTTTTGCAATTTTGGCATATACGACAGATCGTCGGTGCTGATGTGAACCAGAAGGTGTTCAGGGGTTTCGCGTCGACAGCTGCTGCCAGAGAGGGCCACACTGAGATACTGGAGATATTGTTGAAGACAGGGGCTTCCCAGCCAGCATGTGAAGAGGCCCTGCTGGAGGCCTGCAGCCATGGCCGTGCGAAGCTTGCTGAGCTGTTGATGGCATCTGATATGATCAGGCCCAACGTTGCAGTCCATTCACTAGTTACCGCCAGCTGCAGGGGGTTCACCGATGTTGTTGCGACCCTCATTAAGGTAAACTTTCTACCCTCGTCAAGGTAAAATTTCTATCAAGAATTCATTTTGCTGTTGTTGGTAAAGTATGTGGGGCCATCAGAGCGACAGGCCGCATCAAGGCTAGCGTGGTCGAGTATAGAGTATAGGCCCTTCTGCCGTTTGGCCAACAAGATTTAGGCTTGGTCTAAGTAACCATCATTTCATTGAGAAATCTTTAAAAAGGACCCTTCACATCAAAGGCTGTCATTTACTTAAGTCCAAACTTCTATTAGATGCTGTTCTGTGGTTCTAACCGATGACTTTATTCCAGTTTTGGGGTTCTTTATTTTTTTACTTCTGTAAGATAGACCAAAGGTCCCTTTTGATAGTTTATCTTGATGCGGCTCCTGGAGCTGTTTCAGGCTTTAATCAAGTGCATGCATGTTCCCTGATAGGCTGCAACTTTCAAGTTGATTCAATTTACTCTGAACCAAACTGACACTCATAACCGGATTGTAAGTCGTTCTGTTCCGGACTTGTTTTTGCATTTTTCCTGGCTCTGTGAATAAGGGTGCCTCTTATGCTTCCTTCCAAGTAGTTCTTTTTGTACTTTCCTCGTACTCTTCCAATCCCATCTAATAATGTTTTGTGGTAAAGCCTCATACGTAGCTTAGGAAATGTTTCTCATGTGTGATTTCCCTTTTCAAGTTTTTCATGGTATTTCTGGATTCCCATGGCTATTATCGGGACTTGATTCCCGCTTGGTTGGGGACGTCTTGTTTGGTATCTTATGTCCAGTTTGTTGCCAGTGTAGGGAAAGAGGATAAATAGGCGAGAGTTTCTTTTCAAGCTCTTGTCTTCATTGCGTTTCTTTTCCTTCCCTTCAGACCTACAAGAGCCAATACTCTTCAACAATCTCCTTTTGTTTTGTGGTGGAGTATTTATTTTGCGTACGAAGTGAATAGTTCCACAGCATTCCTCTGTTACATCATCCCTGCCATAGGTTAGGCCACCGACGAGGCCTGTCCGCCAGGTCACTGTTGCCTATGATTTTATTAGCCATGAGATCACCGTCATGCATTATTCGCAATGGCCGAGGCGGGTCATTTATTGTTTACAATTAAATATCAAAATGTAAGTTATGTAACACTAGTCCTTTTAGTCATTTGGAATATTTCTCTGGTACACCTCCATCTAAACTTGCAAATGGAAGACCTGTAAAGTTCGCTTTCACCGTGCCACGATTTCGGTGTTGTAAAAGGCGGCTCCTTCGGCGAGTTCAACTGAATTTGACCGTGAACTGGCAGGCTGAGTGGATTTAACTGTGAACGGGCAAAAGTGGGAAAATGTAAGAGTTGTTCTTAAAACAAAACAAATACGGATTATATGAAAAAATAATTAAAAACAACAACAAAATCTTAAAATATCTTTCGGAATAGTGGTTTTCATGATTCGTGAATGGATAGGACCATCATACCTCCGGTAATAGTATCCGGGAGGGTTTTTTTTTTTTTTTCCCCTCAAATGTGGTAATTTGATTCCTATATTGCAGTGTGGGGTGGACGCCAACGCGGTGGACAGAGTGCTTCTTCGTTCATCCAAGCCTGCTTTGCATACTAATGTTGATTGTACAGCCCTTGTTGCAGCCATCGTGAGTAAGCAGGTTGCTGTAGTGAGGCAGTTGCTGCAGGTAATTAAGAACCACAATTCACTTCCTCGTTTTTGCATGACCCAGTTTCTGAATTCTCTTTATCAAAGCTTCAACGGGATTGGATTTCTGTAAATGACGTCACAAGGTGCAAGATTTAGGCGAACAATGTAGCCATGCGGGGCTAGCCCAGGAAGAAAACTGGGTTGGCCCACACGTGGTCCATGGAAACCTGATCTGATCTGTGTAGGTTGTTGGGTCTAATCAGGAAGATGATGGAGCAAAGCTGGGTAGAACCAGAAAGGAAACTACTTGGGTGGTCCACGTATGGTTTGACTACTTGCATACTTTGACTATAGGTTGGTCTTATCTCTAGAATTAACATCAGGATTTTAACCGTATGCCTAACCAGAAGACTTGGGATGGTGGACCGAGTCCTCACGAAAAGCTGTATATATGCAGTTTCAACAAATTCGGTGCTTGCTTGTATTATTGCTGAAATCCTCATCCTTCGATTCCCCGGAAAAATCAACCATGTTCGTTTTGGTGGGGAGGAGCCGATCTCTCTCAAACCCCACCATCTGATCCCACCTCCTTGGCACATCGCTCGTCTTTGCCTGAAGTTATTTTCCATTCTGGGAAAAAAAAAGAAGCCCAGAAAATATTGTAATATGTGTTCCTTGAAAGACTGACAAGTTTGGGTTCTGTTCTCCTACTTTTTAAGGTTCTTTAAAAATTTGCTACTGTCTAACATCCAAGTAGCGTGATGTCCCTGTTATATCTCTTTTTATTGGAAAAGTAGACTGCCATCTGCATTAAAGGAGAGATGTTTTCACTGAAGGGTCGTCGTTGCATTTTTAATCTTCAGTCAGTGATTTTCTTTTCATTTACTTCGCTTCTCAGACCGGCGTTAGGACCGATTGCAAGGTCAGACTTGGAGCATGGTCATGGGACTCTGTCACAGGCGAGGAGCTCCGGGTTGGTGCAGGCATGGCAGAGGCATATGGCCCAGCCTGGTGCGCCGTCGAGTACTTCGAGTCCTCCGGAGCCATCCTACAACTGCTTATGCAACACCATCCACCGACCATCAGCGGCTTGTACCAAGGGAGGACCTTGCTTTTCTATGCCATCCTGTGCTCCAACCTGCGTGCAGTCGACATGCTTCTAGCATTGGGAGCAGACCATGAGTTCGTAGCAAGGTCAAAATCAGGACACGAATTCAGGCCTATTCATCTAGCAGCTAGACTGGGACACGCCGCAATCCTCAAGCGCCTCGTGTCTTCAAAATGCGACGTAAATTCCTTCACAGACTCTGGTGAAACGGCGCTTATGTTTTGTGCCAGAGCCAGGCAGGAGGAGTGTCTGCGGGTTCTCCTTTCATCTGGCGCTGACTTAGGAGTCGTGAATAAGGCGGGGCAATCTGCTGCTGCTATTGCAGAGTTGAACAATTGGACGTCCTGTTTCAATAGATCGGTGCTTGATACAGTCCGGTCCGGAAAGAGGATCACGTCAAGCAGGCATGAAGTGTTTTCGCCGCTTCTTCTAGCAGCTTGCTGCGGGGATGTTGATGCACTGAATGTGCTGATCAAGCAGCCCGAGACCAACCTGAACGAACAGGACGGAGACGGCTTCTCTGCCGTCATGCTTGCAGCTGCTGAAGGCCATGTTGCTGCATTCCGTGTGCTTATATTTGCTGGTGCGGATGTGAAGCTCCTCAACAGTGCCGGTGATTCTGCGATGTCTTTGGCCGAGTTGCATAAGAACAGGGACATGTTTGAGAAGGTGATGCTGGAGTATGCACTAGAGAGAGGCAGCCGGACAGGAGGGTTCCACGCACTGCATTGTGCAGCTAGGCGTGGGGATTATGACGCTGCATTGCAGCTTCTAACCAGCCGCGATAGAGATGATGTGAACATGCTTGATTCGGAGGGCTACACGCCTCTCATGCTCGCAGCTCGCGAGCAACAATTTGAACTCTGTAAACTGCTCATCTCTCACGGTGCAGACTGCGAGGTTGTGAACCAAAGGGGCGAAACTGCTCTGATCCTTGCCAGGAAAAATGGTGGTCGTGGGAAGGACATAGAGAGCGTCATACTGGACAAGCTTGCCCGCGCTCTCGTTCTCAGGGGTGAGAGAGTGCAGAAGCATACAAAGGAAGGCAGGGGAGAGCCGCATCCCAAGGAGCTGCTGATGGTAGCGAGCAGAGGGGTGTTGAGCTGGGGCAAGTCGGAAAGAAGGAACGTAGTGTGCAGGGAGGCCGTGGCAGGTCCGAGCAATGCCTTCAGAAAAAACCGCCGACTGAAAGGCGACGCGGACGGCCCAGGAGTGTTCCGAATTGTGACCAAGAACAGGGAGGTGCATTTTGTTTGTGCAGATCTTGAAAATGCAAAGCTGTGGGTGCGGGGGATCAAGCTCATCACAGAGGAAGCATCTGCCGCCGGTAGCAAAAGCCGATCGGAACTCGTGTGAGGGGGTCCAGATGCTGCGACTGTATCTTTCTCTCTCTCTCTCTCTCTCTCTCTCTCTCTTGTACATGATGCTTGTGGGAAACGTCGTGCTTCGTCTCCGAGTATGTATCTTGTGCCTCCGTTTCGTCTTTCCATGTAAAATTGTGAAAGAAGAGGACGCCATCTCTCTTTGTACAGTTTTTTAGGTCGTGTCTTGGGGAAAGAGTGATACTTCTTCTCGAAGTATGGGTTTTTTGGGTCCGTCCTGTCTTCTTCCGTTGTAAAAATTTTGAAAGAGGGAGGAGGTAATGTACCAGGTGTACTTAGCTTAGAATTTGTTTTCCACCTTCCATCGGAGCCAATTGTGTGCTTTTATATGAATCTCCAAACTAGAATCCTATCGCCACTTATTTTCTACTTTAGTGTACTGTTTCCCACCTGATTGCGTACATAAATCGCTAATTACATCCAGATAGAGTTTCATACCTTTCGCTCGTCTAAGTTTTTACTCAATTCCCGCTAACTATAATCATGGCGACGATGGTAAACGAAACGAACGTAGGAGGTGATTACTTAAACGGAAGGGCTGGGAAGTGAACAGCTTCCAAATGCGCTACATTAGCATAGGCGATGAGACTCGGAAAAGTAGTGTGTGGCGGAAAAAAGATTGAAGCAATTCTTTGTTCAAAAGAAACAAGCCTTCTTGTAACCATGGCCCACGAAAGTTGGATTCCACCAGCAGAGGACGCGCAACGACCCGTATCAGATTATTTGCCATGCTTTTCATTGTACTTTAAAATATTTCATAATGGACACTCTACTTAGTTTGATACTGAATCAGAATTAGCTCACTGAAAATTGGATATCCATCATATTTTATAAGGAAAACTCTATACCTGTCTGCACCTTATCATTAATCGGACATAAACTTTCTTATCAAATCCAACCACTTGAATTCATGTATGAATTGGACATTAGATAAATACCAACTGCTTACATCCCTAAGATAGGAGGGCCCCAGATAAGGAGCAGAAACCTTATGAAATGCTGAAACATACTTGTGCTGTTGGGTTCAGACGAAAACTTGAGTACAAGGTTGCATGACTATATTTTTTTGAGTTTCAATGTCTAAGCTTCTATGGAAAGACCACATGGTTGGTTTCACAAAGAATGCAACCTACTAGTCGTGTTCTTTTCATAACAATCAACGTCCATAGCTGCTAAATCAGATGTAGAGTTAATAGGCTTATCAAAATCACATAGATGGCACATATACAGCCAGATTTGACCAACAGCTACTGAGACCAATAACTAAGGCCGCTTCCAGATCCCAATCCTTCCAACCTCCGGTCTCAGTTATGTTCAAACAAGAAGAAAATGCTGCTATTCACAGAAATACAAAGTCCATATACCAGATTACATCCAGGGACGGCCTAACCAAAATAACAAGTGTAGATCATAAGTGAAAAAACAGAATCGAACACAAAGCAATATATTGCAGAAGTGACCCTTCCCTCTGGCCAAGGCATTTACGCCTCACCATAATTGGCATTCATAATGACATAGACGGCACATGCAGGCAGACATGATTTCATTGACGTGCGGCATACTTTGCGAAACCAAAGCTATAGGTGTATAACCTGGTGTTGAGGAAGTAGAGCCAAAAGAGTTTAACACTATTGCCAAGAGGATCCATGTTTTCCATTGAAAGTTGTTTCGAAGACATAATTATAGAAGTATGCCACTTCCGCTGTCTCAAGAACATTATCATAAAGCTTAATAGCTAGGATGAAGACTATAAATTTATTTAAGACCCAATCAGCAAAACTGTGTAAATGAAGCAAAATGGCATCTGCACATCTATAGCTGCACAAGTTTATATTTTAAAGAGCTTGGATTAACAATTAAGGATGTACAACTAGTCGAGCAAACTCAGGCAACCCCCTCATGTAACCTTGACTCTTTAATAAATAGGTTAAGCTCAAGCTCAAGCCCAAGCTTGAATTAAAACTCAAAGTTACAAACAAGTTACGTTCAGATTAACAATTATAAGGATGTACCACTAGTTGAGCAAACTCAGGCAACCCCCTCATGTAAGCTTGAGTCTTTAATAAATAGGTTAAGCTCAAACTCGAGCCCGAGCTTGAATTAAAACTCAAGTTATAAACAAGTTATGTTCGAGTTACACGAGATCGACTCATTTAAACTCGAGCCTTCACTATTTGCTAATCTTTTAAAGACATGTCAATAATTTTTGACAAATTTTAACATCATTTAGTTTTCATTTTCATTTAAAATATACATATATATATCAAGTGACATAAGCTTAAAAGAGTCCAGCTGACTCAAGCTTGAGCTTGCCTCATAATTATAAAGCTCGAGCCGAGCAATATGTGCCTTGCTCATTGTTCGTTCCAAGTATCAGTCTCAAGGTTTTGCTTCTAGGGATATTGATGCAATAAACCGGCTTGCGTTGGTGGCCAAACACTAGCTCAAATAACATGGGCACCACATCCCATATGCAAATGGGAAGGACAGCAATGCATTAATTGATGTGCAGTGCAGTCTCCGACCCAGGCCGATGCAGCCCTGAACCAAGGTATATGGGGAGCTCCAACTCTCATTCGAGAGGTGGGATTTCCTCCCCCTCACCCAAAACAATCTTTAATTTTTCGAAATGCACAAGATGCTTCAGAACAGCTCCCAGTCGGATCTTTTAAATAGCACAACCACAGTTCACCAATTTCAGGCCATACGACTTCACCAGACCAAGGATGCCCCCATGCACATAGAAGAAAAAAAAAAAGAGGACGGGTCTTGCAACGTAGTGCTTAAAAGATCGGTGCAGAAGAAACACATCAACTTTGCTCTTCAAGGCTCATCAAGCACCATCTGACTTTGTATAAGGTAGGTGAGACCCAATTTATGTCCTTAACGCAAAATATGAATTCTGGAATCTCTCTCCCTCTCTCCTGTCAAAAAATAAGCTCCAAACTATGATCAAAACTGGAAACGCTACAGAATCTTTCTTTTGTCAAAGTAACCTCTCCGCACCCCAACTTTCCAAGTTTTCAGCATCCTCGAGTTCCAGCTTCTCAAAGTTTCTGCCGGCTTGGAAAGACATAGGCTTTGTGCATCCTAAGAATGTCCTCTCGGCAGACTAATTTTGCCTGCTAGAAAAGTGATCTTGCAGCTAACTCCCTTTAATCTCCTTCTCCTTTGCCTTGCACATATCCTCCGCGGATTTGATAAACTTTTTTGTCATCTCATCAACCTGGCCAATTCACCACATGTTTGTTTTCATAGAGAACATAAACTTATATATAGAAGACACGCACACACACACACACACATATAGAGAGACAAAAGAGTAGGTGCTAAACCTATCAAGAATGATCTTGGCGATTAATTTTTTCATATGCTGAAAAAGAAGCGAAGATTCTGAATACCATATTCTCAAATCAACGGCAGAAATTCTCATGATCTATGTGCTTAGCTAAAAAAAGAAGGGCATTTTAAGAGCAAAATGAGACAAGCAACAAAAACTAGGCCAGGAAAAAGACATGGGAATCAAGAAAAAGGCTAGACAAAACATTGTTTCTTGTAGATAGACTTCAACCATGAAATCAATTTTGAGTATTGTTATCATGAACAAAGAACAACACTAAGCCATCAGTTTTTGTGGGTTGAAGCTGGTATAGAAATGGACACAAGCAATCAAATTAACCAAACTTTTGCCCAATTTTATCAGGCAAAATCGATATGTTAAAGCAGTATAGCTTGCTCATCAAACCCACAACCGTTTTAAATTATTTACCTCTTTTTCCAGCCTTTTCACATCATCTTTAGGCATACTTGATGATGCTTTTTTTATAGTGTCGAATGCCTGCACAGCCCCAGGAAACAAAAGTATTAAATTTCACAAAGCAACGTAAGAGATTCAAACATCATAATATACTAGATTACCTTTTGCCTTGCCCTTCTAATGCTCTGTTTGACATCTTCAGAAGCTTTCACTACAATCTTGCACATGGCCTAAAAGAAAACCATTAACATGGATAAAGCTCTCCACTGGAAAAGGAATACTTTTTAAGATGTGCGCACAGAGTTCAACTCACCTGTACATGCTCCTTTGTGAGACTTTTGAGAAGCACCAAAAAAAAAAAAACTTGCATGTTAGCAATAGGGAAGAGAGAGAGACAGAGAGAGAGAGAGAGAGGTGGATGTCATACTTACGGTGGAACAGCTGCAATGAGCCTTTGACCTTCAATTGATGGGTTTAGACCTAGTGGAGAGGAGGCAATGCCACGCTCTAACTCTTTTAGTGACTGAAACATCCAGTGAAACCCTTTCAGTCAGTTTGTCAGTGCGATTATGTAGTTCAACTCACAGAATACCAATTTCACTAAAGCTTTAAAATTTATTTTTAATGTCAAAATAACACCAGACCAGACATCTACGTCGTAGTGTAGACAAGTGTTTTTCCTTAACAATCTGAATGTTAATTGAGCTATGGACAGACCACCAATTACCCAATAGAAGAAATTTTCTACTCAGAAATGGCCTTCTTAGATGTATAAAAAGTTTGCACTTTATACAAAGTATTGGCATCAGAATTGGTATATCCAGGTTTAGAAGTGTGTCTTTTTGCTAGTGCCAACATGATCTAGACACAATTACACAGGCAAATAACAAGGGCTTTACAACTCAAACCTCTGGACTACTTGAAGAATGCTCACAGTGGTTAGGAACTTTTGGAAGAGAGTAGCAGATCCATTGAATAAGAAAAGTTCATATTTCTTCAGATGGACAATCAACTGATAATATAGTTGACCATCACACTACTCAAACCATGGATGCAGAATTGATGAAAGAGAAATCGACATAGAGAAAAGTAACATTGACTAAAAGAAGAAGTGACTTAGAGAAATATTGCTATTGATTGATAGTATGGAACAATAAGTTCACAACTGAAAATCAGGTGAACAAATCAGGCTGTTGATTTTTCATAACTCAAAGTTATGTATCAGGAAGCGTATAAAGTTATTAACCATAGAATTTACATGAACAATCTAATAATTGGTATGAACAATGGCAATTCCTCGCATGACACATTCTTGTCAGTTCAGCATGCCTAATAGAAGATGAGGGTACAGTACCATAATGTTAGCCAATTAGGAGAAAATAACAACCATTCCAGTTGGACAATTAAGGCACAGAAAACTATCCAGTGCATCAAACATAACTCACTCATCCAATATCTTTTATATTTTTTGCCTACACTTTGATCATGCATTATGCAAGCTACCTAACTAAAATTAAACTATTGATTCATGTCAGGCAGATTCCCGAGGGTGTAAACAACATTACATTTATCTGATGTGTATGCAATTGATGTTAATAGCATATTCTGAAATATAAGCAATTATCAAAATTCAAAACTTACATCAGGATCATATGGGGTTACAGAAAGAGTTTGTGCATCTATAACAGAAACAACAGCAAGATGACTCAGCGGACTCTTGACACCATGTGCTTCTATGATGATATGATCCAGCATTCCTGCAACAACATATGCCACATGACTACTAGTCTACTGGTCTAACATATTAAACATGCAGTGGATGTATAACAATACAAGGCACCATCCTACCTGCTGAAGCCCTTCCAGTTCTCAGTTTACTTAATTCTCGTGACAGTGCATCTACTGCAGCTTCCATCTGTAAAGAAGCTGCAGCTCTGACACTGGGTCCAATGTCCGGTATTACTTCAACTGTGTCATTATCATCTTCTACAAAATTGCAACTGAAGCATCATAAGTTCAGAGAGTGACAAACACATGATTTTTATAATGGAAAATATCATTGTTAGAAGATGAAAGCTGTACTTTAGATGAAAGTGGAACTGAATTCTCTAACAGGTTCTAAACATAGAACCAAACCTAAAAGGCAGTGCTGGAAACCACTATCTATAGAAAACTTTAGTAAACTCAGAAAACATCATGCATTCGTGAAGCCAAAGTTCATTTCAGGTCTTATAAGTGCTGAATGGCATAAAAAAGGTGATCAAATGTCTCCAGAGTCCAAGCCAACTAATCCAAAACATCAAATTTGGCATTAATTAGATGAGTTTGGACTACACTATGGAACATGATCTTATAGCTTTCAGATGAGGGGATACACAGCTAGTATTAGGTACTTAAGTTTCAGTCTATGATTATGCAATGTCATGTACAATGAGTAAACGATCTCGTTTACTTGATTCACAATGATGATTTATGTCTCCTAGTACTTTTACATATCAAGTATCGTGTTTCTACATTTTTGGTCGATTTTATTTTAATCGACTAGTTCTCACTAGTTTTTTTTTCAGATTTTTGTCTGAGCTGCTCCCCAACGTCTGAAATTGACAACCTAGAACCAACATAAAACAATCAGTTCATGGGATCTACTAAACAAGCATTTTAAGAAGAAGATAAAATGTCCTTCTACAAGGGTAGTCATCTTCAAGAAAATTCCAGTATTTCCTCGAAATTCATAAAAGGTCAATCCTTTTCGTTGGAATAAAATCTTATGCATGGCACAATTTGAAGGCCACGTCAGGCAATGAACTCTTGCATCATGATAGTAGGCAAAGAGTGAATCGAACAGAGCTGGTACACACACTTAGATGATGTCTGTTTCATAGAGAAGTAAGCACATGATAAACAGCAATTATGACAATCAAATGTCATTTTTCGTTAGGCCTTGCCAACTGACATGCATAACGAGACGCATTCAGCAGAACAAGAGAAAATTGATTCATTTTGCACCATGCTCGTATAGCCTGCAAACCAATATCCAAGAGCAGACTATGAATTTCTTGGTGCCGCAAAAAAACAATAAAAATCTAAAATACAAGGACCACGGCATCAGCAACATCGTGATTCATTAAATCTTGCTCCACTACATAGCTTAGGCCTCATGGTTCCTATCTCTCCATGTTTCTTAGCAAATACAACCAACCTCTTGTACTTTCGACAGCGACAAGATTAAAACACCTAAAAAGAAAAGAAAAGAAAAAT
Organism: Nymphaea thermarum; assembly: GCA_011799765.1. NCBI lineage: Eukaryota > Viridiplantae > Streptophyta > Magnoliopsida > Nymphaeales > Nymphaeaceae > Nymphaea > Nymphaea thermarum. Next base: position 44,410 of record JAANDH010000154.1, on the reverse strand, counting down.
GTTCTGAATGATTCCGACCGTTTCGATAAAACCAACAAGAGAATGCTATCCCCACGTTCATTCATATCCTCCATCTGCCACAGGTTTTCCGGCAAAAACTAACGGAACAAAAGTCCATATATCCTCAATGTATGAAACAATCAACACAAGGTATCGTGCCATAAGGATTTAAACCTCGCTAGTGCTTACTTGACTTCCTCCCTTTGGCGAAGCCCCTCTGGAAATCCCTATGAAAGAAAGCACTCGATTGGGAGATTTCGTGCTTCTGAACGGAATGATGAATGGTGGTGGAATGGTAAGAAATGAACGAGGACGAGCGGACACCACCCAAAAAACGAGAGCAACGAAGAAGATGAGCCCTAGAAGTCAATGTGCGCCTGAGAGCAGTTGCAGTAGCCATGGATCTTCTCCCTATTCTTCACGTCAGACTCATAGAACACAGAGGAAGAAGCGCTGGATGGAGCTGCTGCTACGAGGAGTGTCCTGGAGGCTCGCGGTAGGGTTTTTGCGAGAGTCGACGGTCCTCCTTGCGGTGGACCCCACTCGGCGGCGTGGGACTGGGGACACGCGATGCAGAGGAGCCCCAAACAAGGCTGTCGTGCGACTCGTACCAGAGAATGCGATGCGTATCGGTTTGAACTCATCACAAAAATCAAAATAAATTTTTTTGGACCAATTTACTGTTCTTTTTTCTTTTTATTAAAATGTCGACAGGTATATAGGTAGGACTTTTTAATGAATCGAGTTAACTCTACTCTAACTTGCTCGCTCGAGAAACTTGACTTCGATTCATTTATCGAGTTAAGAAATGAATTCGACAACCTAAACAACTCGAGCTGGAGTTAAGTGGGCTGACTCAGCTAAGCTTGATAAAGAAAATATATAAAATATATCTCATAAAATTATCACCAAAAGTAAATTACTCAAATGTGGTATGTGGGAGGTTCTATGTTCAAATCCATATGTCACCTTGTTCTTAAAAAAAAAAAAAAAATTATTGAAATGCTTGGCTTGGCTCAACCCAATGGCCGGCTCGAGTGTAATCGAGCCGAGTTTGAGTTTTAAAAACATGAGCCAAGTCGAGTTCAATTTTCTTTCAAAACACTCGCTCAATTCAGCTAGCACTCGCTCATGAACAACCTACTTTTAGGAATCTTTTGAGAATAATGATACTCAGTCAGTAATTTGCACATGAGTCTGCCTCAAAGATTGAGGTAGATTCATAAAACAATAGTTCTAGTATTTTACAAATCTGCCCAATATCTACATAGATTTATGAGACACTCATATGGTGTCTTTGTTACCAAACAACCAATAACATGTTGAGACAACAAGCTAATTTAATGTATACGAGCCGATCTGAACCATGGGCTCCAACTTTAACAACTCCGAGTCGCACTACTTGGATACAATTTATTTGGGTTCGATGTCCATGAGTGCAACAAGGATGTTCAAAGTCTGCTTCATGTCCTACATGATTGTGACACTATTGTTGATACTCAGTGGCAGAACTACATATCAGCAACCTTTATTTTTATATTGCTACCTTCAAATGATTGACTATTTTATATATATTGGTGCTCCTCCGAGTACATAAATTTTAAATTAATGTTCTTTCAGTTAAAATTTCTATCTCGACCACTGAGTAGCACCCATCAGAATAGAACCAACAAGTTTTGTTTACATGCCAACCGATTCGATTAGCTATGCTATACACTCCTTCAAGCAATGAAAATATTATAAATATGAGAGAAAGCTAAGCCTCGTGTCAAGGGCTTTTAGTTAGTTGGATGTGCCATGGCCCTACCCCAGCCCACGGAAAAAAAAAAATTAATGTAAAAATTTGAGAAATTTTAATTTGGTCCAAGCGCCCCTTCTCTCTCGCGCCCCTTCTCTCTGGCTCCGCCACTGGTTTATATATGGTCCTTTGGTAATTGTATACATCTTATAAACGTGATTTTTGATAATAGACTAGTAACTTCTGTTTTGTATATTTGTGGAAAAATTAAATAGATTCATGAAATACCATATTCAAATATTTCATGCATATGCTCCTAATGGGATTGAGACACTTTGTCTATATTTAAAGTATAACTCCGTGGTCTAATTCAAGTCAGGTCTCTAGATTTAGAGCCCAATCCGAGAGTGAGAGATGTCAGGGACCGATCTAGCTACACTCTCAAATTGAATATTAGTTATCTTGGACTGGAAAACATTTGAGCGATCAAAAGCACCATAAAAAAGATGTTTAACTTAATTTAAATATACATGATGATGCGTATGTAAACTACTTGTTTTTTTAAAGCAATTATTTGGCTAAATCTGTAAAATTCTGAATACTTCACCATCAAACGTTTAATATTATAAAAGATGCTGGTTTTTTAATGGTAAAAAAGCTCACTAAAACTCAAAAAAGGACTAACTTAAAATCATTTTTAAGCTCACATGTAAAAACTTAGGTTACTGAAAAAAAAATATCTCAAGTATTTTATCCCTTGCACAAGTTTGGATTCGAAATTTCTATATGGATCATATCATACCATTTCCTAATGCTCAAAAAGGGAGATTTGAAAATAAACCGTAAGATTTGATGCTTTTTAGTGCTAATAAAGTGTACACACAGCATCCTGCATGCTAACAATTAACGACTCTTTTACATAGAAGGTCACGCACCATTAATTTTATTAATTAGTTTATATTAATTTGATTGCCTGCCATTATGGAACTCATATATATGGGAACTATGTTGACCCTCTGCCATGACATGTATAATTAATGGTGCCTGAACTCCTTGTCCTCCTTAAAGTACAAGACCTTTTTTTTGGTGTCTTGAGATATCTCAAGCCTTTTATGTCACACAGACGTGGCTAAAGAGGCCGCGTACCCGTGTCGACTCGCCGACACGGCGACTCGGCTAGACACGGCAAAAATTAAAAATTAAAAATTAAAAATTTAATGTATTTTATCAATTTTTTATGATGCATCCAGTTATTTCCATGAACAGTCCTTTCAAATATTCAGTGATAAAACACATTTTCTCACAAGATTGTAAGAGTGAACTATTAATTTAATGTTTTTTTAATCTTATCATTTTTTAGAATATTTAATGTAGTCGTGTCCGCGTATCTGAAAATTTTAAAAATTATCGTATCTGCACCCGTATCCCCGTATCCGCACCCGTATCGCATCCGCACCCGTGTAACATAGCCTGCCTTCAACTTGTGCATTGTTGACTCCTTGTTGCAGCACAAGAGCATGTCCCTGACATTCTTACCACCTACTAGCTTCCACCCTAAGTTGTTGCACCAACCCTCTTGAAGACATAGTCATATTAACGTTTAATGTTGGAGTTTTAGTTAGGGATCAACTCGAGTTAGCTACTGCGCTACAATTTATTGAGAAAAAATCGTTCAATTTTCCTTGCAAATATAGCTTGAGAAATCCAAACCAAAGATGGGCAAATATACAAAACATTCCAGCTAGTTGACATAAAACTTTACATTGTTTAACATATATTGAGACTACTCGCAAATTCCATCCAATTCGCAGGGAAAATAGTTGAATGGAGGCAGAAGCTTAAGGAATTTATCAAGACCAATATAAGGCAAAGCCACCAGGATTCATGTATTAATGTATAATTTCAAGCGAAATATAAGCTTAGAAAATTTCTCACCAAGGCAAAAACGTAGGTGGTAGTTGTATGATTGACACTAGTTTTTTCTTTTGTATTCCTAAGATTTTTTACTTCTCTCTTTCAAACAAAGCCACTATATAGCCTAGTTTTCATATGGTAGAACCTAGACTCGATAAAATCAGACATTGCAAGCTAGTTGACCCATTAAGGAAGAATATCTGGAACAGTAAGGCTATTCATAGAGCTAGATGAACTCTATTTCTGGCATATGAAGGGAAGCTTGTTATCATTTATAGATTGCAAGATCTTGATACCTCTCTATAAGCCTGGGCATCGGGCTGGTCCGACACCCAAAACCCCTTCTCAGCTTGACACTTAAAACCCAGGTTCAGCCCGATTAAATTAAAAATATCTATTTTAATATAAAGTAATATATAAATATAACTAATCGTAATAAAATATTATAATTATATATATATATAATTTAATAAAATATATGTTAAAAACTATAATCGGGCCGGCTCGATAATTGATCAGGCCAGACCGGTGCCCTTTTTTTTGAGCCTGAGTACCGAGTACCCGCCGGCGGCATGGACCGTTGTCCAGGCTTACCTATTGGGACATAATGTTTTGTTTGCCATCAAGAATATGAATCTATCCACATGATTTTGTACATGCATGGTAGCCCCAGCTCCTTAAAAATCTGTGCATGGGCCGGGCTCAGCCATAAAATTTTTTTTGGAGGGACACTAATCCAAAGTTTTCATGTTTGATGGGACACTAATATATATAAATAATCAAATATTTAAAGGTAAAAATGTAAAAATTAAAGTATTTTGTAAGGCCTATGAGGTTATTTGAGATTATTGGAAATCTCAAATCCGCATATCGTAAGCCAGCGTTCCCATCCTATTTGAATTGGTCCGACTGCTTTCCGTAAATGTGCACACGTAGAAAGTGCCGATAATGTTTGGGCTTTTAGTTATTTGCATTATCAATCGAAAAATTCTCTACAATACAGGACATTAAGAAGGTTTACACCTAAAATCTTACCTGCAAAGGTAAATGGTAACTTTCACGTCAAATGCCATCGGATTGGATAAGAAGATCCTACTGGATATTCGATAAGGATATCTGAACCTTAAAATAAGTGTTCAAAATTTGGATTTTCTAGAAGTAATTTAGTCTGGATTTGGATCCAAGTCTTATAGGTGAAAATTTTAATTTTATTAGTTGGTTGTAGCAAGATTTTTGCAATTTAGTTTCTTAGGTGATAATGGGTAAGGAGTTGAAGAACCAAGCGTGTTTCTATCTTAAAAATAAAGGATAATAATGAATTAGTAATTGTTCTTTAGATGCTTTTTAGTAATCAAAGATTAAGATAAACATGAAAAACAAATGTTTCGAGTACTTCATCTTTATTTCCTTATAAATAGGCAACAGCTTAGTCGCATGCATCACCTTTTTCTTCTTCTTCTTCTTTCTTTCTCATGATCCATTGATCGTGTGAAGATCATGGCTTCCAAAGTACGAAGTGCTTTGTTTCTTGTTCTATCTCTGCTGCTGTTCTTCGATGGAGGAAGGTCAGCTAGAAACCCTGTTTCGGTAAGCCACGATGGAAGGAGTTTGAAAATCAACGACCAACGTCGTCTCGTCATCTCTGGCTCTATACATTACCCGAGAAGTACTCCAGAGGTATCACGTTGTATCGCGCATTTATCATAAGCTTCTTCAATGATATTCTCTTAATGTTATTTTTTTCTTTTTGAGAAGTTGATATCATGTGTATGAACTGCAAAAGAACTAACTAATTGAACAATCACAAAGAAAGCTACATTCTGTGTCCTAGCTTTCATAGAAGAACCTCACTATCAAAACAGTCAAGAAGGAAAGATAAAGAACCGACGAATATCATCGAACTTCTCGTTGGTGCCAATCTAAATTGTGACTGTGTCAGATTCAACAAATTTTCTACTTTTAGAAGATTCCTTTTGCACGTATTTTTCATTTAAAAAACTTCCGATGACCTTTCTGTGATCTTATATTTTGTCTCTTAAATGAATAATATGTAGTCATATACTTGTGAAAAAAAAAGAGTTTCATACTTTGCCTTTCCAATGTGTCCATATGTACCAAGCAATCCATCCGATTGACGGTGTTTTTAATGCTCTTATATTATTCTGAGACATGATTTAGATGTGGCCGAAGCTGATTGAATATGCAAAGGATGGAGGCTTGGATGCCATTGAGACATACATCTTCTGGAACGCTCATGAACCCCAGCGTCGTCAGGTAGTGCTTTCAGCTCATCAACCATGTCGATATGTACATATATATATATGATGACAAGGCACTGAAAGTATATTTCTTAAACTGCAGTATAATTTCGATGGTCGGCTGGATTTCGTTAAGTTTTTGAAGACAGTACAGGAAGGAGGATTGTATGCTGTGGTCCGTATTGGCCCATATGTCTGTGCAGAGTGGAACTATGGGTGAGATTTCCACTTGTTGTATAAATATGGTTGCAAACAGAGACTGTAACTGGCCGCTCAAGTTCCTGATTTTGGCGGCTTTCACATTATTCCAAACACCCACAAACTTCAAGTTCTTGAACCAGTACAGAAAGCAAGGTGTCTCTGATTTTCTCTTCTTGATTGTTTATTTTCTTTTCTTTTGTCTTAGAGGACTGCCTGTTTGGCTGCACAATATTCCTGGGATGGAGATTCGAACAAACAACGACGCGTTTAAGGTAAGGCTGGAGTCGGATCCTTTCTTTTCAATGTGAAAAAAATTATCAGATTTATATGAAATGTAATTTTTTTTATAGCCTTGAGATTTTTCTATATACTGCTACACTCTTTTGATATTGAAATGTACACTAAATACCTTTTTAAATATGTTTGGCAGTATGAAATGGCGATTTTCACAAGAAAAATATTTTCCATGATGGAGGATGAAGGTCTGCTTGCATGGCAAGGGGGACCGGTCATCCTGCTTCAGGTTGGTACTTTTGTATCATACTCCATTACTTTGCGAGCTTGGTTCTTGTTATAAAAGATTATGGGAAAAAAGAAGTAAGAGTAAAGATACGTTATACAAATTAAAGCGACCAAGTATCAATTAAACTTCTTTTAATCGTCAATGCAGATTGAGAATGAATATGGAAATGTGATGCAACAATATGGCAATGCGGGGAAAGAGTATCTAAAATGGGCTGCAGGCATGGCTGTGTCCTTGAACGCATCCGTGCCGTGGATCATGTGTCAACAGTCAGATGCTCCTGCTCCAATGGTGGCTTCCAATTCCTTTTCCTTTCACACTTGCTTCTAGTAACCAGTTCCTGGTTTCTCAAGTTCTTAACTGAATGTGATTTTGAAACAGATAAACACATGCAACGGCTTCTACTGCCATGATTTTGAACCGAATTCTCCGACTAGCCCGAAGATGTGGACTGAAAACTGGACTGGATGGTCTGTTTCCCTTTCTTTCTGCTACAGAACAAATCTTCTAAGACCCTATAAACATGAACTTAAACTAAAGTTAACATAATGGTGGAATTTTTAGGTTTAAGGCCTTTGGAAGTACTAATCCTCATAGACCAGCAGAAGACCTCGCTTACTCAGTGGCTAGGTTCTTCCAGACAGGAGGAACTTTCCAGAACTACTATATGGTGAGTCCATCAAGTTTGACTGAGTCTTTGGGTTCCTGCAGCATTGAAGTCTGAGGACAAATTTTCCGTGCCAATGTTAATGTATCATTGTTTGATCTTACAGTATCATGGAGGAACCAATTTTGGTAGAACAGCAGGTGGCCCGTTCATCACTACATCTTATGATTATGATGCACCTCTGGATGAGTATGGTACTGCAAAAAAATCACACAACATGAACAAATAGAAGTTGACTTAATTTTTGTGGGTGTATTAAGCTTGTATCCTAATAGTAATCTCTAAATGTTACTTCTCATGTGATTTAACAGTTTTTATTCTAATTTCACAGGGCAACCAAGACAGCCAAAGTGGGGTCACTTGAAGAATCTTCATTCTGCACTTAAGCAGATGGAGAAGGCTTTGATCTATGGTACTAGACAGAATGTCAGCCTTGGTAATGACTTAGAGGTATCTTCTACAAACTTTTCTCTCTCCTTTAATTTTTTCTTCAACGTAATAGAATACTAGAAAGATGAGCTGAGCCATATATTTGATGGGATGCTTAGGCTTCAATATACAAGACAGAGGATGGTACAACTGGCTGCTTTTTAAGCAATACAAATACTTCAGTGGATGCCACAGTTACATTCAATGGGAACAGTTACTCTCTGCCAGCTTGGTCTGTTAGCATCTTGCCTGATTGTGTGAACTCCATCTACAACACAGCACAGGTTTGACATTTCTCTCTTTGCCATATTATTAAATATATAATAAGCTAATTACATGAAGCGGTCTGGATGAGAAGAATCTGAACTCTCAAGAAGTGAATGAGAACTGTCACTTTTCTTGCTTTTAACTCAGTCTCCGACGATCTTGGTTACTTTGGTTGATGCTTTGTGCTTTTCCTCTCTTGAAAATTCACTTTTTCTTTCTCGAATATTTTTCATAAATCAAATTTACCATTTGTTCCATACCATGTCATAATGCCGTTTCTACGCCTGTTTTTCCATCGAATTTTATAAAACATGAATTGACCAGTGCCCTCATTTCCAATTCAAGTACTAGTTTATTCAATTTTTATTCTGAAAATTAACTATAAAATCTCAGTTTTAAACGCCTACCAATAGTTTATGATTATATTGCAACACTAGCTTTTATTTAGCTTCTGCAGCATGAATTTGACGTGGTATTGCATGTGGCTTTGCAGGTCACTGCCGCTCCACAAACTGTGACTTCAAAGCAGGCAAAGGACGATGAAACTGGAGTTGAGAATATGGTATGGCATAAAGAGAGCATTTTTTATAATATAAGGTCGAAGGATCTTTTCCCTGCACAGAAATTGCTTGAGCAAATTACCACAGCAGCAGATAGGAGTGATTACATGTGGTATACAACTGGGTGAGTATTCAGAAAGATTTTCCGAAGGCAATGCTAATTAATTCTTAGGATTTTATTGCAAAGAAAAACCATGTCTTCTCATGTAATTTGTTTTTTAAACCATGTTAGAATATTATCGAATATTGCTTTAATCCAAGTAAAAGAAAAACAGAAGGGAGTTAATTCTGAAGCCAAAATTGTTTCAATTGTTTTACTGCTCCATTGGCTGATTCCTCTCCTCTGCATACAGTGTTCATGTCACTGAGGATGACTCTTTCTGGAACCAAGGTCGAGTTATATTGAGAGTGAATACTTCAGGCCATTCACTTCATGTGTTTGTCAACAGTGAACATGCGGGTACTCTTCTCTCTCTCTCTCTCTCTCTCTCTATATATATATATATATATATATATATATATATATATATATATATATACACACCCAGCTTATATGTCTGTTTCCTAGATAACATGATACTTACAACTACTCTAATTCTCGAGATGTGATTGTCAATCAGGATTTGCTTATGGAGGATATGGGCATGGAGCATTCAACTTTGAGCAACCAATCAATCTTAAGCCAGGGAAAAATTATATCACTCTTCTCAGTGCAACCGTTGGTCTTCAGGTATTGTTCAATCTCCATATTTGCTCTTGCTGCTTTACTAGCAAGATATATATATAAAATGTCATATATCTAACATGGTTCGGTCTTTTTGCATCTTGAATTAGAACTACGGGCCTCTGTTCGAGCTTGTTCCAGCAGGGATCAACACTGGTCCGGTCGAAATTGTCGGCAGCAACAATGCTACCAAAGATCTGTCAAGAAAAGTTTGGCTATACAAGGTAATGAATCTTCTATACATATGTATCAGATACTAACTTTAGGATACAAGTGATTCATATAGTCTATTATGCCTTATATTTTCCAATGTATGCATCAAATGCAGATTGGTTTGAGAGGTGAAGATGACCTCTTTACTAATCCAAAGGATTTCACATGGACGTCAGCAAGTGACCTGCCAGTCAATACTCTATTCATTTGGTACAAGGTACACTTTCTGTTCACTTTAAACTAAAAGTTGCACAGAATGGTGAATTTTCTGATATTTTCGATTCATGGCTGCGCAGGCTGAGTTCAGGGCACCAAATGGTAGTGAGTCGGTGATTGTGAACCTTGGGAGCATGGGGAAAGGGCAGGCTTGGGTCAATGGCGAGAGCATTGGACGATACTGGCCTCTCTACACTTCCCCAGAGGATGAGTGCTCAGAGCCCTGTGACTACAGAGGGCCCTATAATCCATCCAAATGCACCACACAGTGCGGTGAAGGAACTCAGATCTGGTATTCACTTCCCATACCTCCTTTTCCTTTTGCTCTTGCAGCAGAGAAGATCTGATGAATCCTCTGTTTTTTACTAATCGGATCGTTTTTGTTTTTTTGGCAGGTATCATGTGCCAAGATCATGGCTCAATGAAGGGTTGAACACCTTGGTCTTATTCGAGGAGCTGGGAGGAGATCCGTCTCAGATCAAATTCAGAACTGTTCACTAGTGATCGAGGAGAGGACGCTGCTGGACTTCTCTACAAATTTGATGACAATGGTTTAATTTTTCTGGTTTTATTATTCATCGTTTTGAGTTTTAGGATTTCTTTTCTAGCGCCATGAATGGCTGGTAGCTGTCTCTAGCAGAAAAATCTTTGCTTGAAACGCTATAGAGTATAGTCCTATTGATTTTTCTTTTTGAACGAAGACGACTACTTGGAATCCGTTTAAATTTGGTATATCTTCGAGAACTGCCGTTGTGTCATTCTGCACTGCCATTTCTTGAGAGAAAACTAACAAAAAGCACGGCCAACTTTTGAAGGTGCAGCGGAAACACACTTGAGTTTAAATTTCTTTCATTGAACTACTTCAAATTTTTTCAGTTCAATGGCTTGAACTGAGCGGCATACGTAATGGGTGCTTAAGAATTTTAAGTTTATGTCATACCAAACTTAAATATGAAATATGCAAGCAGAAGAACATATATTATGGCAAAAGTTCTCTAAAACGTCACTTCCGAATGTCATTGATTCAACCAGAACTTTCGAATTCAATTCCATCGTCTTTGATTGTCAATCCCTATCTTCGTATCGACATCTAAAACACAACTGAACACTACCATCAAATTCAATTCTTTCAATTTTTTGAAAAGGAATTCTCCATCTTACGGAATAACTTTCACCATCACAATTTAGGAAGAGAAACGTAATCAATCTTCCTGGGTTGGTAACAAAATGCTACAAGAGAGGCTACCATCTCTAAGCGGACCTCTCCTCTATCGATGGCAACAGAGAGGCTTGGCCTCCCTTGAGTTTCCGTCGTTCCAGTGTACACACGCACAGAAACAGATCCCTGCATCAGAAATATCCTGCGTGACAGTAGTGGAGGGAAGCTGGCAAACAAGTAGCTAAGAGAAGCAATCTTCCCTGCTCTCCACTTTCCTTTCATTTGTATCCAAACACCATTTTACATTCTCCTTTCTTTCCCTCTCATTTTAAATGCCCTTGAATGTTGCCAAAATATAACAAAAACAGTGACCCCTTTCATTTGATGCAGTGGCTGATTCGAAGGCCTTAGACAATGGCCCGACTTTTTAACTAAGTCTCTTGAATCTTTCTGGCCTTCAGGAAAAAAAAAAAAAAAAAGCTCAAGTCCAAGTCCATTTTCCTTTTCCAATCCCTCTTTCTTAAACCAAGCAGTTGAGTTGGATGGCATGTTAGAGTCACATCTTTAGTTCAAATCTTGAAGAGTGCTATATTGATGGTATTAAAGAATGTTGAGCTTAAAATTATGGGAAGTGAACTATTCTCTCTCTCTCTCTCTCTCTCTCTTTTCAATGCAGTAAAGAGATGACGAACAGGGTACATGGTTCCTTGGCTAAAGACTAACCCTTTAAAAGTTGCAGTATTTTTCAATAGAGAGAGCGATAGCTTCTTTTCAGCATTCCCTTCTTCTACAGAAACCTTTTTTTATCTGACGGAAGCCCAGCATGCAAGATTTCAAAATACTTTTTCCTGTTTTTTGCGTTAAGATATTATTATGAAGATACTATTAATATTATTAAGTTATCATTTTAACTATCTTAATCTCCTATTACTACTATTTGAAGTATTTATGCATATCAAGTATTTCTTTGACTTTTTATAAACTACTGAAATAAAAGGTTTACCCTAAGTATTCTTCAAACACTTCAATTTTTCTTAACTCTAGTCAATTTCTTCTTTTATTTGACTATCAACTATATTTGAGACTTGTTTGGATCTAATTCAGACTTTGGACACAAAGTCCAATCTCAATTCAGACTTATTTTATAATGCAAAGCAGGATCCAGTTCAAAAACTCATATAGAAACCTAAAACAAATCTATAGATCTAAATCTAGATCCAAACCCTAGCTCCATGTCCAAACAAATCCCTAAATCCATATTCAAATCCGAAGTACAGCACTAGATCCAAAACATATCCCAAGATCTAGATCCATCTCCAAGTTATATCTCTAGTTCCAAAATGAATCCATATCCAAATCCAAATTCTAAAGCCAGATTGCTAACAAAATTTTACATCTGGACCAAGATCCAAATTCAATTCTAAACTAATTTGGTCCCAATTTGTGCCTTCAATCCAATTTACACCTGATCCAGACCCAAGATCCAAAATCTAGATGCATATCCATGTTCGGTTGCGAATTCTTAATCTAGATCCGAATTTAGATCTAATTCTATGTTTTTACCTCAATCCAGATCTAAATATGAAATTTAGATCTAAATCTGAATTTTAGATCGAAATCTAAATATATTATTATTTATCAATTCTAAGCTCTTGATCTAGATCCAGCCTCAAATCTGGGACATAGATCCATTTGTATATCTGAATCCAAGTCACAGTTCAGTCCCAATCCCAAGTATCAAGATATTATGACCGTTTTTCAAATACCAATAATTTTTAATTCAAAATTTTCAAAATACCCTTGATTTTTTAAAAATATCATTGATTTTTCCAAAATGCCTTTGATTTTCTGATAATATTATTGATTTTTTGAATTTTCCAAGATGCCCTTAATTTTTTGTCAAAATACCCTCGTGGGGCCCCTAGCCGACTTAGCAGACTGACTAGGCACGACCTTGGCCTGGCCAACCCCGGCCAATCATAGGCTCTGTCGATCTGGACGCACCTCGCCGGGCCAGGCTAGGCAAACAACTAGCCAGTGAGCTAGGCTTAGTCTGTGTGATCCTTTGGGAGGTAGCAACCTGCCCCTAAGAGCGATTAACCCTTCAGTCGACCCATTTTTAAACAGATTTGACCCTCTTAGCGTTCATAAGTTATTTTTAAGCCAATAAAGATTAATTAATGACTAATTTCATTTAAAAAAAAAAACCACAATGCCCTTGAGCCACACTCCTTTATAAATATTCCCTCATTTCTCTCATTTAACATCAATCCATCATCTTTCAAGCTTATAAGTCTTCTCTCATCTTCTATTTTTTTCAACATATTACTTTGATTTTCAAATATTTGCAATGTTGCAAAATTGATCTCTTTTTGACCCTATGATGAATCAAACTATGGTCATCATCCCTCTAAATCAAGATTTTAATTTTCAAGACAAAGTTTAGTGAGTTTGTTCTTGTACAACATAACAAGTTGAAGCCAAGTTTTGCAAAACAAATAATTTACAAATATGTTTGTAATCATATTTCTTTAAATAATTGAAAAACTTCTATTTTCAAGAAAATCTTTGAACATGACATATTTTATTTGAATTATAGTGACAATATTTGAAGAACTCAAATAATTTTATGAACATATCTCTTTGAACAATTTATTTTCTAAACTATTCCTAATTTCAATCTCAACTTTCTATCATTTGAAGTTTATTGAACATCCTTAAACCAAAGTTTTAAACCAGAAGGCACAATATTTAAGACCAAATCTCATTTAACCTTTCAAATTTTGCTTTAATACTTTAAAAAAAAATTCTCTCAAACACGCATGCATATAAGATTTTGAGATAATACTTCAAAATATTGAAATGTGCAAAACAAAAACTAGTTCTTAACGAATGAGTTTCTTTTTTTCTCATTTCAAAATAAAACACTTCAAAACCAAAACAGTTTTAAAATGCAAACACCATCCAAGGCACAAGATATTGGGATCAAGCGCGCTCAGCCAGCAAGGTTACGTTTGAACCTGGATGTACAAACATTAGAGAAGATTAGATCTAGCCGCCAGAAAAGAGAGAGAGAGTCGGAATTTCACAAACATTAGAATTCAATTTTACATGTACAAATCTTGATGTCCTATTTTATGTACCAACCCAAATCCAGTTCTGAATCAAATCAAGTAACATCTGAACAGTGGGCGGATAGCTTATCCGAGCCAATTTCGATCAATTGACATCCCGAGCCTGTTTTGCATGTACAAATTGTGTAAAAGGTGTCCATCCTTGGAAAAAAAGGTCCCGACTCCCAGCTAGACAGATTACTTTTCCAAGGAAATAAGTACTAGGCCACGAATGAATACTTTGTCTAATGAAAAAGAAAAAAAGTCACTTTTACGAGTCCCATCTGTTTCAGCACCTTTTCCACACAAGATTTTCAAAAGAAAAAAGCCGCCTATAGAAAAGTTAAATTTCTCCCATGTTCCAAAGGGAAATGTTAACCTGGGACATTCTTAACCTTGCCCAGTTTTCTTGGCCAAGTCAGGGAGGGTAATCCTTGTCCCAGACCTAGCTTCATTGTTTGTTACATATAGAAGCAAGAGTACCATGAAGTCGGCCAATAACATTTCAAGATTAGAATACACAAAATTCTTCAAGGAGGAGGAAGGGGGAAAAAAAATTCAAGAGATAGTCCCCATCCGTTTCCTCGCAAAGATACTCGGTAATTCTTTTGAGTCATTCAACCAAATTTACGATCCTTAACCTACAAAAGCTTTACCAAACAAAAGCATCTTCTCAATGTCTTCAAGCACATGCCCATTCATTAGCCTCGCCAACAAGTCCGTTCTCCTGCTGTATAGATTATTTTGCCAAGCTAAACCTAGCCAAGGAGAAAGGAAGCTGCATATTATACACAAAACAAAAGTGGCCTGCAAAGCATGAAAGAGAAGTTGATTATGAACATCTCAAAATAGATAAACAAAGGCAGAGGAATGAAAACAGACAAGAAGGTGCTTCGAGATCATAAAAACAGAAATAACAATAATGGTGTTATCATCAATGAAAGTGTTACCATTAGGGACGGGCATTAGGCAAAGCCCTCCATATTATCAAGAAAATCTTTACGATAACAAGATATTGAAGAAACTATTGTCAATGATAATGCCGAAACTCAGGATGGAATGGAATCTATTGAAGTAAAGATGAATGCTAGCAAGATAATGAGATCTACAACCTGATAAGAGAATAAATTTGAAGGCTGCATTTAAATCAAATAGTATCTTGTCTAACAGCTCCTACATGCTAGGAGAAATACTAAGAGGTGATTGTCAACAGAAAGCAGAAGCATGTCTTGAAAAGGATTTCCTCCAAGTCTGTGAAAACTAATTTATAAGAACAAGGCTAATGAAGCATCTTCGTGCATAAATATCACATGTTACAACCACCCAAGTAAACACAGCAAGCGAACAAGATTCAATTCTAAAGCAACACAATTTTTCCGTACTTCAAGAATGTGGTAACAGCATACATATACACAAACAAGATCAAGATACAAGAAATTGGCAACCTAACTCATACTTGGCCTAGTTGTATCAAATCACAATCCATCTTTCGCCTTAAAGGCCCAACCTCAGCACAAAACTACAATGCACAACACAAAATAGAAAGTTGAAACATATTTGTTAAACCATAAACATCTTTAGTTCTATGAACCACTAGCCTCCCTCTTAAGCCCTTCTGGGCCTGAGACCTGAAGGAACTCAATAGCACATTGAAAAAAACGACATGAGAACAGCAATGAAAAATGTACATAAAATCATCATCAATGAAACATACCAGATCACTAAGATTCTTTCTGAAGATTAGATGGAATCTGCAACTGCTCCAGAGATTTCCTCAAGAATTCTGAAATTTTGGAGCTTGCAGCTTGACCTTTTTGTAGGCAATTGAAATAATTATCCACTATAGCATCAAAGTAAAGCCAGATTAGAGAATGAACAAAAAGAATCTGAACTTTTAAATTGAGTGAAATACAAGAAAACCAAAGAAACAATCCCAAGGCCCAAACACGCATACATGCAGAAGTAGCTTTTAAACAAATGAACCTGAAAAAGAAAAGCAATACCTGACACTTGGCCATGTGTAACAGAAGTAATTACTCCATTGTCCTTAGGTTCATTTTCAACTAAATGACCACTAGGCGAGACCAACTTAGATGAGCTGGGGAAAACTAAACAAACTGTTGCTTGCAATTCCTGCCATACAACATAAAGATATAACTCAACAGCCTCTAACTTGCAGGTTTCCTATTGAAATCGTCAGATGGCAAAATATATAACTTTATCTGGCTAACGGATGATCATTACAATAACAATAACAAAAACCAATGACGAGAATATAGCAAGAACATTGAACATTTGTGCAAAAATATTAGAAGCGTCAGAAAGCTATTTTATTAATATTTCCAGAGATCATCTCAAGAATATACAAAAATTAGCAACATGGCTGTGCCCATGATCTTTTATGGAGAAAAGAAATACCACACAGACACACCTGTTAAGTTTGTATGTATTTTGGAGCAGGTCTGTTCAGACCCGATCCACTTTCTTCTCATTACACGCCTAAACACTTTAGGTGATGGCATCTCTTGTAAATACCTTATGTTTTATTCCTTTTGTTGTAACCTGTTTTAGGTCATGTTTTAATAATAAAGATCAAGCAATGTACGGCTGCATTGGCTGTCGGCTTTCTCTTTTTCATTGTTTCCCCTCTACTCTCTA
>JAANDH010000154.1:0-25261 GCA_011799765.1 Nymphaea thermarum | reverse complement strand
TACATAATCGTACCAAACACATTGAGATTGATCAACATTTCATTCGTCAGAAGGTTGAAGAAGCCGAGATCTTGCCTACTTATATCTCCACTAGTGAACAGCTTGCAGATCTTTTTACCAAAGGACTCACAGGGCAGCATTTTTGGGATTTGAAAAACAAGTTGTGCATGATCAAATCTCATGCTCAACTTGTGGGGGGGCTGTTAAGTTTGTATGTATTTTGGAGCGGGTCTGTTCAGACCCGATCCACTTTCTTCTCATTACACGCCTAAACACTTTAGGTGATGGCATCTCTTGTAAATACCTTATGTTTTATTCCTTTTGTTGTAACCTGTTTTAGGTCATGTTTTAATAATAAAGATCAAGCAATGTACGGCTGCATTGGCTGTCTGCTTTCTCTTTTTCATTGTTTCCCCTCTACTCTCTATTCCCCTTCCCTCTTATCATCAGACGGAGAGACGTGGTTTTATGGCATTTTGTGAAGATTCTTACAACACCATCAAAATTTCTCTCTCTCTCTCTCTCTCTCTCTCTCTCTCTCTCTCAGGTGGGAACAGTATATTCCTTAAATTTATATGTGTTATTAAATGCATGCTTGTTAATATTTAATAATTTGGACATTTAACTATGACTTCTTTTGTTACATTTACTGTTTTAATTTTTTCCAAAGACCTCCCAAATCCCAATGCTGCCTAGACTCCAGGATACAGGCAATATTCAGCATTTAGATTTTAGACTCTACCTGGTGTTTTTTTACCATGTAGATTTTGTCACCAGCACCAATCATACAATGCCCATTTGGACAAGCATATCCACTTTTTCATCCCATACCCTGTTTGTATGACAGAGACCTCCTAGTGCTGCCTAGTCCTGTCTAGGCTCCAGGCAGTACTCACAGCTCTGCCTGGTGCTTTTGACTATGTAGTTTTTGTCCTTTTCCTAGTTATTCAAGAATCATTTGTTGACCAGCATGACCACATTTCGCCCCATACCCTGTCTCTGTGACAGAACAAACCTCGAAGCAAGAAAGGAAACCCAAAGATATAGGTGGCATCTTTAATCTATTTGATGCACTAAACCGATGAGAATAGTCAGCCTAGAAGAATCCAAAAGAGCGAGATAGATCAAGTCAAAGAAAGTATAGATGATGAACATTAATCAAATCAGCTTTCCGATTTTCCAGCATAAAAACTATAGCCATTATGAAACAGACTTATCTATAAGGGGAAAATATGCTGGGGATGAACGAGTAGATTGGGCACCTCTTCTTCAATCTTGGTAGGATCAAACATCACAAGTCCTTTGTCTGTTACGCCACAACAAACTGCAACTGCATATGTAGCAGTAGAAATCAGTAAAACCGGCATATGAAGATAATCCACAAATATAAACTGCAAGATTCTAGTTATGAGCTTACCAGAAAGATATTTTAAAGGTATACTGGCATCAACAAGAGCAGCACATGCTGCATTTATGGCACATGTTAGCAGCTAAACAAGCTTTTGGTCAAGAAAATTTCCTTCAAAAATTGAAGCATCTGGTACTCAAAAGTTATGACAAGTGGTGACCACCTCAGTTGGCTAAAAGTCAAAGTTTATAATATTTAAAAGGGAACTAAGTAGACGACGATGAACTTCAATGACCCCCAAAAATGTAAAAACAATTAAAGGATTGAAAATATATCCATGGTAACTTTGTGCAGCTTAATAAAGAGATGGACACCCCTACACCAATCCAATGTTCAAACCACGATCCCATTAAGAAGAATTATGCTCTTTCAAGCCTAACCAATTTATCAAAAAAAAAAAATGCAATAAAAATTTTGATGATGGACAAAAAAGAATTTTATAAGCAAACACATAATGGTTATTCACTAGCTGCAGTAAATGAAAGGGTAGACAACTGATCCAAAATAACATATCCAAAAAAAACACAAAATGCCAAACCTAGGCAGATAAACCAAAAGAACATAAAAGAAATGTGCCAAAAGAAAAGTTTAACTGCCCTAGTGTTCTATCATTTGAAATAGTTTATTGTTTCTTCTAATTATATTAAAGAATGAACATACAGTAGGTAATTTATAGAACAGTCATAGTAGGATTTTTGTAACTACTTGCTCCATGCATTTTTTGTCAGTAAACTGCATGGAGGATAGGTGCACCGGCCATAGATTTCAAGGAAATTAGATATTTAACTGAAATGGATGAAAATACATTTAAAACTTAAAAGACCAAAAATATGGCAACAAAGAAATAGATAAGCGTACGATATATGTATAATAGAAAATTACATATATAGCATGAATTACTTTTGTGAAAGATACAGCTCCATCATCATTGACAACCTGCAGGAAACATGAAATCACAAAATTACTTAGCACATTAGCATTTTGAAAGAAGTATGATCATAATGTTTCTGTCAACTAATTTGCAAATAGAAACATGAAAGAACTATTCAAATGTAAGAAGCTAGAATATCAGGTTTCAAACGTAGTGAATTTTGACTAGCTACTATACCAAACTGTGCATATAAACAAAGCATGATCCATAATTACTCGTTTAACCAGCCTGGCTCATGAACCCACTACAAAATTTTAGCAACAAGGTGGAACCAAACCTCACCACTTATTTATTCATACCCTCATGGGAACCAGTATCTTGTCAAAGCCACAGTTTCAAGAAAGTTCTCGATAAATAAAACTAAATGTGCATCCAAAGACAAACTACAGATATGATGAATATGAGCAAGCACAGGCTGTTTAAGCTTACTCCACACCTTTATGGCCAGACTTGAGCTCCACTTGACTATGCAGCACCAAACTATAAAGTATAAACAATTAAAAGAATTTATAATAAAGGAACCAAGGCCTACTACCACTTGAATGGAAAAGAAGAGTGATAGTCTCTGTACCATATATATATAAGGGAGGAGTTTAAACATTGGTAAACGCTCAGTTAACTAAATCAGTAAGGACTTCACTTATGGTCAGAGCTTACATTTACCAAGATTGAGCTTCTCATTGAGAAGCTCGGTTTATTGCCAACCTTGGAAAACACATGCACATGTGCAGAAATCATAATAGTTTTAATCACACATTTCATTTGTTTGTCTAGAAAGGAATTGATACACATGGTGACGACTTCAAACTTCAATGATACTCCAAGGGTTCGGTAGAACAAAAGAGGATTTCTCACACTTTAGTTTGTTCCATGATTTTTAGATTGAATTTCATTTGTTCGACCAGTTTTTTGCACAGTCAAGCAAGCTTAGGATTGAAAACCAGTGAAGGAGGAAGAAGGTGGTTTCTCTTTGCTAATTGCTAGTCCAAATGGGAGGGCCATTCACAATTATGACCCATAGAAGAAGGTAAAGGAAGAACTTCTTTTGATGAGTTATCAAGTGTAATGTGTCATTTTTCATGCAAATCAGACCAAGATGAATATCTTTACTTCTTTGATCCCCCAACCTTCATTTTGGTTTGCTGGTTTAGGTGACCAGAAGCTGCAAACCCCGCCATCTAGCAGGTCGTTTCGCCGACATGCAGAGATACAAGTGGCTGATCCATTCTATCCCAAGAAATGAATAGGTGAAGTGAACAAGTCAATTCCCATATGTTTTAGGATAAAATAGAACAATCAAATTTTTCAATTATGAACACAAAGACTTCAAAGGCAAAAGCGAAATTATATAATCTAAAACAAATAACTACTAATTACATGAAAGAGAAGTTTATCAATTACCTGAATAATTACTGATGTTGTTGTATTTGGATGAACATTTAGAAGACAAATGCTTCGCAAAGTTCGCATGAGTATCATCTCACGCTCCTTCTCTGCTTTTCCTGGAGAGAAATCAAATACTCAACAATTTGAAGAAGAAAAAGAAAGGTTGCAGAACGAAAGCCCATTTGTTAAACAACAAGAAAGACTAGAATTAGATTACCAATTGGTCCAAACATTGGTTTCCATATGACCTCAATGGATGCTTTCTCAGGGCTCTCATTCTTCTTTGTCCCAGCTTTTGGCCCGTAAACTGCTGCCAAAACGATTGTATCCCCTAAAAGAACAAAAGTAATCATAAATTAGTTGTAAATAAGGAATGATCTATGCATACCTTAGCTTGTATCTAAGCAAAGAAAACTACGGAGGATAAACCTCTGACCTTGCGACCAGCGTGCAGAGCCATGAGCACGATGAAGTACACTATATGAACATGCAAGTGGCCTTAATTGGTTTTGAGAACGGCCATCTGCTCTGGACACCTCCATCCTAACATCCGTGTCACCAAATAATTAAAATTTCTGCCAATTTCCTTCACAAGATCAACATACGGATCTTAATATTTGTTCCAGTGTGAGAAAATGAACAGTTCATGTTTGTTTTATATGAGGCGAATGGGCGAGCAAATGGCATAGACATGAACAAGAAAGAGAGTTGTAACAAACGCATCCACATTGGCCTACCTAATTGAAAGGAAAGTGTGTGCACATACATGCACATATGAAAAAGAATCTCATTCTTGATATCTCAATTAAAATGTAAAATGGACGTGAAAAGGCAAAAATTCAAATGCACGCACATGAGATAGATAAAGGCTCGTTTTCATGTCTTAATCGAAGTCTATGATGGACTTCAAAGGCAAGGGATGCAAGAAATAGGAGCAGGATCAACAAAGAAATGCGCAGTTTCAATACCAAAACTAAAGCAACTGTGAGAATGACTTTTTCTCCCCTACTCCCACCCCCCAAATGAAAAGCATGTAGTTCCAAATGCCAATCCCCTACATAGAGGGTTAGTGCAAACTGCAAAGCAATTGTCAACATTGATACTGCAGTTCATTGATTGCAATCATCAACCACTAATTACCATCATCGGAATATCGAGTTACGCTAGTCAAAGGTAGTAACTTACGAAACAATAGATTATTTAGGACAAACCCATGGTGCGGAAAAGTTCTGCGCTATGGATTTTTCACTTACTCACCAGGCTAGAGAGAGAGAGAGACAGAGACAGAGAGATCACAACGAGCTTCTTCTTCGTAGAGGGAAAGAAGAGAAGAGAAGATTCGGAACAGGGAAGAGAAGCCGTAGGACAGATTGGCACATGAACTTTGGCGTTCAAAATGTCCTCCACAAAGCACTCGAGTAAGAAAAAATCATTTTCCATGCCAAACGATTGGATCTTAACAGGAAAGTTCGTCAAACAAACAAAACTTTCAAAACTGATACATGAGAAGCGATTGCTACAGCCAGCCATTAACATTTTTTCGGACTCTCAAACCTATTGTGCACATGGAAACAAACATTCATTCTTGGAAAAAAATCACCGGAAGAAGAAGAAGAAAGGTTCTTAGTCGCTATGAATGAGGAAAAGAGGAGGTCCGCCGCGCCGGCCATGAACGGGAGAGAGGGAGCGAGAGAGGGAGACCTTCCCAATTTTCCTGTTCATGCTGCGGTACAAGCAGAGAGGGCAGGCATACCTGTTGCCGCCGTCAGGGCGAGAAGTTGATTATGGCGAGCGAGCAGGCGAAGAGTGGCGGCAACAATGGCGAGTGGGCAGTGAAGCTGCGAGCAGAGAGAAAATAAAGAGGGAGAGGAGAAGAAGCGCGCGAAAAATTTTTGACGGTGCCCTAGCGGGCCAATACAATTACTTAAATGTACAATTGAAAATAACATGGGGTGGAGGGCAAATAAACAAAAATGTGGTAAGATTAATACTCGAAGCACCTAGAACAAACCTGTATTAGAAAAAAAATAACTCAGGTTTTAACCAAACCTGAAGGCCACATTATTTCTGCCCTGGTTTTATGTAGCATAAGCGATGCACTGACCGAACCAGAGGTTACTACTGTTCATGTTTTTCTGCGGGTCAGGTGACTTGGGACTAAACGCTAAACAGAGGCCTGCCAAACGTCGGAGTCAGCCCATGGGAGGTTGAGATGGTGTCCACCAAGCCACGGTGTCGGTGATCAGCTTTCCTCTCTGTCCTTCCATAAGAAGAAAGCAAGGTTTCTGGGCAGCCCTGACCTAGCAGAAGCAGAGATACTCAGAGAGACGGTGCCGGCACTTCGTAGTCTCCGGTGGCGGGACTGGTTCCGGCGATGAGCTGCTTGATCCCACCATTGATGAACTACAACAGCTTCCCTGCTTGGGGCATGCAGGGAGCTAGGGGCGACTCGGTTTTTTCCGGGAACTTTACACGATTTCTCAACGCTGATCAAGACCCACCACCGTTCATTCTCCGGTAGCCACTTGGGGTTGAAGCAGCAGAACTCTGCCTAACTGGAACTATGGATCCGCAGACGGCAGACCCCTCCTCCAGCACATGCAGGTTCTCCCAGTCCGAGTGGCCGTCACGGGAGAGCTGCATCCCGGCGCAGAACGCGGAAACTGATGGATGTGAGAGACAATCAAAGCAGCTTGCCTAAAGGTTATGACGGCTGCTTTCTTCAGCTATTTGTGAAGACCATATGGACCGAACAAAACATCAAGACGGACCGACTGCCGGAAGCTGGTACCCTGGTGGCCACCACAAAGCAAGCTGGAGTGGGTACTGAGTTGAGCAACCGTTGAGGGTCCGACAAGACTACAGTCAGGTCTTTGCTTTTCAATGTGAATACATTGTTAAGTTCATGTAACATTTCTATTTATTGATATATTCTTTTGGAATTGAGATATACACTAAGTGCTTTCTTGAACATGCTTGGCAGTATCAAATGGCGACTTTCACAAGAAAAATGTTGTCCATGATGAAGGATGAAGGTCTGCTAGGCAGCTAGCATGGCAAGGGGGACCAGTCATCCTACTTCAGGTTTGTATCATGTTTTTCCATTTAACTTTGCGAGCTTGATGCGTGTTCTAAAAGACTAGGAAAAGAAAAAGCAAAGATTCATTGTGCAAATTAAAGCGATCAGTTGTTAAGTAAACTTCTTTTAATCGCGATCCATCTACAACACAGCACAGGTTTGACATTTCTCTCTTTGCCACATTGTGAAATAGATACAATATAAACTAATTATATGGAGCACTTTGGGGGAGTAGAATATAAACTCTCAAGAAGTGAATGAGAACTTTCATGAATCTTGATTCTTAAACAAGATCCTCAGTTCTCTGACCATCTTAGTTACTTACTTTGGTTGATGCTTTGTGCTCCTAATGTCTTTGAAATTCTCTTTTTTTATTATCAATCAGGATTTGGTTATAGAGGATATGGGCATGGAGCATTCAACTTTGAGCAACCATTCATTCTGAAACCACGGAAAACTGCATCACTCTTCTCAGTACAACCGTTGGTCTTCAGGTATTGTCAACCTCCATATTTGCTCTTGCTGTGTTACTAATAATATATATAAACTGTCATCGGTTTGATCTTATGCGTCTTGAAACAGAACTGTGGCCCTCTGTTTGAAATGGTTCCAGCAGGGATCAACACAACACTGGTCCAGTTGAAATTGTTGGCAGCCACAGTGCTACCAAAATACGTCAAGAGAAGTTTGGCTGTAACATATATTTGTCAGATATTAACTTTAAGAAAGTACTAATTCAGATTAGTCTCTTGTGCACTCATATTTTTCAATGTCTGCATCAAATGCAGATTGGTTTGTGAGGTGAAGCAGACTTCTTTATAATCCAAAGGGTTTCCGATGGATGTCAACAAGTGACCTCCCAGTCAAACTCCATTCGTTTGGTATAAGGTATTTCCATTAATTTAAAACTAGAAGTTGCTTTAAAAATCTAATTTGCTATTAAACTTCCAACTGAGACGTGATTTTGGATTGCTGGCTGAGCAGGCTGAGTTCAGGGCACCAAATATTAGCGAACCGTTGATTGTGAACCCTTGGAAGCACGGGAAAAGGGCAGGCTTGGGTCGACGACGATGCTGGCCTCTCTATACCTGTGAGTACAGAGGACCCTATGACCCATCCAAATGCGTCACACAGTGCGGCAAAGGAACTTAGATCTGGTACCCACTTCCCCCACCTCCTTTTCCTTTTTGCTCTTGCGGTAGGGAAGATCTCATGGATCCTCAGCTTTGTTACTAATCGTGTTGTTCTTTGGGAGGTATCATGTACCAAGATCATGGCTCAATGAAGGGATTAACACCTTGATCTTATTCGAGAAGCCGGGAGGAGATTTGTCTCAGATCAAACTAAGAACTGATAAGTAGTGATCGAGAAGAGAACGCTGCTGGACTTCTCTATAAATTTGATGACCATAGTTATTTAAGTTTTCCGTTTTTATTATTCATTGTTTTGAGTTTTAGGATATCTTTTCTAGCGCCATTAATGGCTGGTAGCTGTCTCTGGTAGAAACGTCTTTAGTGCTTGAAACATTATAGTCTAACTGATTTCTCTTTTGAATGAAGATGACAATTTGGAATTTTGGGTTTCTGTTGCAGAACTGCCGTTGTGTCACTCTGCACTGCCATTTCTTGGGAGGGAACTAAATTCTACAAAACACTGGCATTGCATGAATTGAGTGACATATATAATGTGCTTAAAGATTTTTAACCATGTTTCTGTTATACCCCAAAAAGATGGACACAATTTTTGTAAAATTTTCTTTTGGAGACTTTGTTGGTGTGCACGAGCCGTACGAAAGTGAAAGGCCATGTAGGGCTTGTCAAATTGAGATACTTGTTTCTGTTTTTTCTCTTTTCAAAATTGCAAAATTTAGGTTTCTTTTTCTGAGTTTCTCTAAATGGTAGAATTTGGAAAAATCCACAAAACTGAGAAAGCGAAATCCCAAGAAAATAATTCCAGGTTTTCTTTTTCATCTGTTTGGAAATCATTCTGGAATTTGAATCTCTCTCTCACTTCCCCCCTTCTATTATAATGCCGTGGACTAACTACCCAACGATCTCAGTCCACCTTACCTATTGGTAAAATTATTTTCACATTAAAAATTTTCAACGTCACTAGATTCTCCTACTTTCACTGTCATGAAAATTACAGAGATATGCAAAATGCAAGAAGAAAACATACAGTATCACAAACCTTCTTCTAAAAGTTACATTCGTATGTGATTGATGGAACCAGAACTTTCAACTTCAACGCTATCATCTTTAATCGTCACCTCTATTTTGTACACACATATCCCATGCAATTGAACACTAACATCAAATTTTTAATCAATTTTTAGGAGCCACTCTCAGCGCCAAAAGTCTTTCCCTGATGATTTTGGAAAGAAATTCTCCGTCTTCACGATCACAATTCCAGGCCACAGGAACGTAATCAATTTTCTCATTTGGATAGGTAACAGCATGCCACAAGAGTGGGAAAAAAACAAAAGAAGCAGCAAGAGGTAATTACAATCACGGTTTTTTGTAAGGAAGGACAGTATATCATCCTATCAGCTACCATCTCACAATGTTCTACAAATACGGTCTTGAAAACAGAAAAATATCAGACATCCAGAACAAACCTACATTGACATGGAGGATCTGCAGAAGGAGAAGCCAGGAAGGGCAGACATGAAAGGGAACTGTAAGCCAATTTTCAAAAAACTGTTATTAGTAAAATCAAGTTTTCTCTGAAAATTCTGAGAAATATCTGACGCAAACTTTGTATCTGCCTATCCCTCTCAAAACGTAAGACCTTCACATCTGGCACCAAACACATCCATGAGCTCAATCAGTCTGCAAGCCAATCATAATAGCTATTTCTGCAATCCATAGCCAAGTTGCCAACTGATTTCCTAGTGATGAAAAAGCGGATCATATGAACATCAATCAGATACAAAAACCAATTCGTATCAGGAAAAGGTTTGAACAGTCTAAGATATGAACAGAGTAGAGAAAGCACTCAAGCTACTAAGCCTGCTACACCAAGCAAAACATTTCCTCCCACGATGAACCTAGTTTGAACTATCTACAAGGGCCGGCTTGCGGGACTGGCCCTCCTCCACCTGTGAGCTCAGTTTGCCCTGCTCGGAAGCCTTTGCAGTGTCATAAGATGCGTGAAGCCCCACAAAGAAATAGTACACCAGCAGGAACGCAGTCCACACCCCAAACCTCATGAACGACTTCTTATCGATCGAACCAAGCAGAAAGATGTTGATAGCAATGGAGGCCGACGGAAGCCATGGCACCAGTGGAACGCCCCACAGCTTCGGAGCTCTCGCTTGAGGCACAAACACGGCGAGGCCCAGCGTAGCCAAGAACCAGATAGGAACGGTGACACAAAAGGCCACCCAGCCGGTGCTGGTAGCCCAATACACCGCAGTCGCAACAGAGGATCCAAGTATCAGCACCACGAAGGCGATGAACTTCGTCTGGTCCGACCGATTCGTCTGACCGGCGGCATAGTACCGGCGTACCAGCAGAGCAACGGCGACCAACATGAAGATGAACAGGGTAGAGATGGAGAGGAGGTTGGACAAGATGCTGAGGCTGGTGAAGAAGGCGATGATAGCAGTCGCTGCTAGCATGGCAATGGTGGCATTAACCGGAGTGCCGGTGCGCTTGTTTACCAGTGCAAACCAAGGAGGGATCATGTGGGTGCGGGAGATGTGGGTGAGGTACCGAGCCTGACCCACCGCGCTCACCAGCAGCACCGTGGTCATGCCCTTCAACGCCCCGAAGGCGACAATATACTTGGCCCAGTTCATGCCCACGCTGCCGAAGGCGATCGAGAAGGGCGCGTCAGAGTCGATGGTCTTGTAGTTCTGCATCAAGCAGAGGGTGAGGGCCATGAGGCAGTACAGCAGCGTCGTCACGGACATCGAGCCCACCAGCCCGATGGGCACGTCCCTCGCCGGGTTCTTGGTCTCCTCAGCCATGGTGGACACGGCATCGAACCCCACATACGCGAAGAAGAGGACCGCAGAGGCCTTGAAGATGCCGCGCGGCCCATACGGTGCGAAGTCCGCGTAGTTCTGGGTATCCGCTTTGCTCAGGCCGGCAGCGATGACGAAGACGATGATGGCGAGATGGACGATGGACGCGACGTAGTTGAGACGGGATGAGGCCTTGGTGCTGAGCGAAGCAATGATGCCGATGATGGCGGTCACGGCGACGGCGATAGGATCGAGATGGTTGTAGTTGGGGGCGAGGGAGTGAACGATGACTCGGAATTGATCGGGGTGACGGCCTAGGAGGGTCGCAAAGTAAGAGGTCCAGGACCTGGCCACGGCTGCGCCGCCGATCACGTACTCCAATATAATGTTTCCGGCTGCGATGAATGCTACGAAATCGCCAAGTTCAACACGAAGATAGGCAAAGGAACCACCTGATACACACAAATTAACAGAGTTATGATTGTCATATATAGATATCGGATCTTGTGTTCTGGATCTAGGCAGACTTGGATCCGTTTTCAGTAGTTTTACTACTACCATGCATGAAAATTACCACTGTAGAAATATGAGATCGAGTTGGGTGCACTACATCAAAAGAGGAAAAAAGAAAGAGAGTTGCGGTTTTTTGAATTTTTTTATAAAAAAATATCTCCTTTATATTTAGTAACTTTTTTTATAAAACGTTTGTTGTCCTTTAAAACTGTTTTTTTTACACAAATAGGAATATTTTCATTTCACAAATATATTAGAAATTTTCGTAAAAGATACTTAAGGAAACTGATTTGCAGGGGGAGTTGAATGTGAACGGAAGAATCAGCCACGCAAAGATTGCGGACGAAAAGATCTCACCAGCCACCGGGATCTCCACGGCGAACTCGGTGTAGCAGAAGACGGAGAGCATGGCGGACACGCCGGAGACGACGAAGGAGAGTATGACGGCGGGACCGGCGTCCTCCTTTGCCTCCAGCCCGGTAAGAACGAATATGCCGGCTCCGATGACGGCCCCCATCCCGAACCATATCAGGTCCCACCATGTGAGCGTCTTCTTCATCTCGTGCTGGCTCCTCGCCCGCACCTCGTTGAGCTCCGCGTCGTCCACCGACCTGGCCATGAGCCGGTCGGCGAGCCGCGTCCTTGTCTGGCCGAGGGCCTTGACGTAGCTGCCCCAGCTGCTGAAGGACTCCTCGGGAAAGAACCCGCAGCTTCCCCCCTTCTCCTCCGCCATCTCTCTCTCACGGCTTCAAAGTTGTTCCTGAATCTGGAGAACCAGAGGAGCCTTTCCTTCCCTCTCGTTGGCAGGGGAGCTTTCCTCTGGTGGTGCTGTGGATTCAATCTCTCTGCATGGTAAGCAATGAAGTCTTGAGATGGATGAAGACCTTATAAAGAAGATTGCTTGCGCCAATAAACTTGGAAAACAGAATGAAATTGATGATGAGGAAATAACTTGTATTTTATCGAGAGAGGAAAGAACGGCCGGAAAAAGAAAGTGTGATGAGAAAGCAACATTTACCAACGAGAATCTTTAGAGAGAGATGTATAAATTAAGCAGAGGGGGTCAACCCAGAAGGACTCAAAGTCACATTATTTCCCGGATAAACAAAAACCAAAGTTGAAGATAGAAACATATACCTACAGGAAACTTCCTGTCAAGTTCTGAATAGTGGCAGAAAGAGGGATTATTACCAAACCATTCAAAAGGGACACGCTATTCTAGCAGGGATATCCTGATATTTCCGGAAAATCAAGGAAGAAGAACAACAGAGATGATCTACCATGAGAAAATAGCAAATGGGTGGAGAAGAAAGTCCCTCACCATTGACCCGCAAGCTTGAAACGGGAGCCTCAGCAGGATCAGAGAAGAGAAACGAATTCCTCCGCAGACACCCACTTCACCAGGCAGATAGCGAGAGATAGGATTTATGGTTTTAGGAGAAAATTAATGCGTCCACATGCGTTTGAAAACGTCTTTTATAGCAGAATGCAAAGTATGAATGGAAAGAGTTCCCTTTCGTAACGATTCCATTCTTGTGAGCTAGTTTCCAAACTGGTCTCTTTATTTTGACTTTCAAAGTCAAGCTCTTGCTTTTGGATATTTGGACTGTGGTCCTGTTTGGCGACGCTCTTTGTGTGCACACTACTGTGCACTGAAATTTGCGCGCAAGGCATAAAACGATCAAAACATTTTTGTTAAAATAAAAGAAATAAATTGTTTAAAATAACAAAAAAAAATGTAAAAAAAATTAAGAAGTTTAAAATTATTATTTCATAAAAAAAATAAAAAATAACTCAAATCGCGTTCTGATTTCTGAATGGCAAAAAAGACATTTTGCAGTTCATTTTCTAAGCGAAAGTCCAAAGTTTTTCATGTTTGCAAGCTTTGACTTTTCTTTGTGAAAGAATTTCAAAAGATTTCAAGGGATGAAGTATGCAGAAACAGTGGGTGTGCGTTCATGTTGCTCTTTTTTCTACCATGTACAGCACCTCAGGGTCATACACCCCTGTACGAGATGCAACAACAGAGGCGGAACCCCTATTTTTTTAGGGGCAGATCAAACAGTTGTTCGATCGGGTCAAACCATCCAACGAATTTATCTGAATAGAACCAAACTAAATCAAAATACAAAAAAATATTATAATTTTTTGTTTTTAATTAGCTAGCGTGGGGCCATAGCCTAGGTAAGCCCTCCCTTCCCTTCGCCCCTGTGCAACAGTACTTGTCAATATCAGCGTTTGAATGTAGGTGTTCAACATACTACATTGTTGTTGAAGGGAAAAAGTTGGGATAATGGAAAAGGAATGTAAAAGAACAAACCATTGGGCTACCGCTGGGTACTTGATACTCAGTCCAACCAGGTCTGGGCCCAGGTACTATAGAATTGGTTCCAAGCGAGTGCGATCAGTCCTGCCCCGGGCGGTAACTTATCGGGCTGGGTATCGGGCATTCCATGTTGCCCATCGAGGGCCTGGTAAGCCGGATAATTCATTACTTTTAATTTTTGTAAGTATTTTAAAATCTGCTTCCTTCACCACCGCACCACTGCCTCGCCGTCGCCACTGCACCGTGCTGCCTCGCCGTCGCCGAACCTACCGGCTCTTACAGCCCATGCCTACCACGCCATCGCCGATTCGTAACCTCTTGTTCCAATGCTGCCACAGCCCGTCGTCCTTGTCGTCGCCACCCTGCTGCCGCCGGCCCCAAGGACTCATCGATTCTATTGCCATGACTCTCATTCTCTCTATCTTTGTGAATTGTTGTTGTTCTCCATTGGGCTGAATCTGGTGTGAAAGGGTGTTCTCTGTTGGGCTGAATCCGGTAAGATGGGGAAGGCCGGACAGTAGTTGAAGAGCTTGTTGGGTAAGAAGAAACCGGTGACTAGAGTGGTGGAGAGGTGAAGGATAGGAAGAAGTGGGGATTCGCCGGTCCAGCCGACGGGAGCGTGAAGCAGTGGAGGAAAGGAGGGGGCGGTGGTGGCATATGCGATGCAACGTAGGCTGTAAAAACGGACCTGGCTGGGTCTTGGACATCTTGTTATAAGATCAACTAAAGAGCATTTTAGTTGCTGCACACTCATGTGCATCCACTAAAACTGAGTAACTAATTGGTAGGACGGTTCTAAGGAGCTGCTTAGTGGGCTCCTAAGCTGGCCCGTATCAGTAATCAACTTTCATTACATACATTTGTAGCAATGCAAGGAAGAATAACACCTATTGCCGTGGCCACATGATGATTGGTGTGATTCAACTTTCATTACATACATTTGTAGCAATGCAAGGAAGAATAACACCTATTGCCGTGGCCACATGATGATTGGTGTGGGCAGTTACTCACATCAGTCTCTTAAAAGTTATTTATTTATAAATGAAAATCTTAAATATTTATATATATATATATATATATATAAATGCTTTTAACTAAACAAGTGTCCTTAAAACAATTGTCCTTTGAGTGAATTGTAGTGGCTTTGCTAATAATGATACCCATGGAAGTTGAACAACGGACCCACCTCCTCTTGTGCCTTTTGTCTGTTGCCCAGCGTGTACAGATTTCCAGAGGGATGGTAGAATAGAACTGTCCTTTGGCATTAACTAACCCAGCGACGACCATAGTTAGAGCACTTGGTTAATGGAGGGCTGTTGTTAGAGAAATATTTTGTTAACCTACGCAGTGGTTTGTTATATCTGAAAGGTTCAGCCGCTTTTTGAAATGGTAAAAGAAGAAGTGGCTTTATGGAATACTTGAAGTTTTGAACTCACCCCGCGTGCATTTCCCCCTCCCTCCCACTGTGTCAGTTTTACCTGATTTGCTCCCTTGCTCTCTTTCCTTTCAACTGACGTGCTCCCTCCCTGTGCGTGTGTGCCTGCGATGGAGCTGCCGATCCTGAAATTCGAGGAGGAGATTGTCGAGACAGTGAGGAAGAACTCCGTGGTCGTGTTGATTGGGGAGACGGGCTCCGGCAAGAGCACTCAACTTTCCCAGATCCTTCACCGCCATGGCTACACGAAGTCCCGCGCCATCGGCATCACCCAACCCCGCCGCGTTGCCGCCGTCTCCGTCTCGAGGTACTTTTCCTCTTTAGTGCTTATTTTTCCTCGCTTTGGGGATTCCGTGGTGCGTATGTCGTTCATGTTCGTGATTTGTTCTTTGAGAGAGCGTAGGCATAGGAGAAAATAGTCAGTCGTGGTATTGCAGCGTGCTTCACAGTTCATGAAGCAATTTGGAAGCCTGACTTCTCCTGAAAATTTGACGCGTTGAATGTTATCCATTCTTGTTCAGGTTTTTTGGACGTTAGTTTTGAAGAAATTCAGGCACCCTAGGCTTTGCAACGTGCTGTCCACTATTTTTCAGTGTTCAATTATGATACTTTTGGGGTAATATCGAGAAAAGGAAAAAGGACCTTGGTAGTCGACTTGGATTAGCTACACATTGAACCCTTATATGGTTATATTCTACCACGAGTTTTGGTAGGTTGGGCTGTAAACAGATTGAATATCTAGAAATTGCTTAAATTCAATATCTAAAAATTTCTTTCCATCCAACCTAAAGAGCGAGAAAAGCTCGGTTCCATGGTTATCTATTTTTGAGACAGTGAATTAGCACGTCGAATTTTGGTTCTTGAAATCGTACTGAGGAAAGAACGAGGATCATGGGTTTTTGTGTCAGATCATTTGGTTCAGAGGGACACTATCTAAATTTGCTTTCCCGCCAAGTCAAGAAGGTGAAAAACTCAAATTCCATCTTCTTTTTCTTTTTCCCTTTTCCTCGGCAGTCTGCATAGGTTATTCGAAATGCTTCAAGCCAGGCTCATTTCTGTATTATTTTCTGGATGCGATACCACTGCACTCGCAACTTCAGTGAAGTTTTAACGAAAATAAAAATGAAAAGGTGGTTTAGGACAGAAATACTACTACGTCTTGCGTCTTACATTAATCGTTAAAAAATAAACATCCACTGTGCACCAAAACTTATCATACAAAGAATCCGGATTTCTGTTGAAACAATTGGGACTGAAGCTTGTTCCCAGTTGAAGAAGCAAAGAGAAAGATTACTGTAATCCCATTGATTATGTCCAACCTAAATTGTTCATACTTGAAATTACGACTCTCTGGTAGACAGGATTACAGTGTCATCACTCATCAGTGCTGCCAAATGTTTGACTCTGTACTGCAAATATGTGTATATATATGTTTGGCTTATCTGTGTGAATATAGTATGCAATATAATGGTTTTCCTCACTGATTTTTTGTATGACACTCAGGCGAGTTGCATCTGAACTTGGTGTCACTCTTGGTGAGGAAGTGGGATATGCTATTCGATTTGAAGATCGGACATCACAGAAGACTTGTATTAAGTAAGGTCTCTTTCCATATCTGTAGGTTCCAACACCATGCTAGTTATGAGAGTTTGTGTTTGTTTTGCTCGAATGGGCATTCTAGTTTTGTCTTTTATATAATAGAAAAGTGCTGTAATTCTGAATCTGGAAATTTTCAGGTATCTTACAGATGGTGTTCTCCTCCGTGAAAGCCTTTCTGACCCTGAGCTGAATCATTACTCGGTTATTATATTGGACGAGGCTCATGAAAGAAGTTTAAATACGTAAGCTTTTTAGATTTTCTCTATCCCTTATTTGAGAAAGCACTTTCTCTGCAGATATATTGATCTTATTATTTTTCTCGTCTGCCACGTGCCTAACATATGTTGTAGTAGCTTAACTTTGGTCATATGCAATATTTGATTTTTTAATTTCAGTATCTGACTAGAGTCTCCTTTTTTTTATTGTACAAAATTCACGAAGCACTTTAATCTTTTGTCCCAAGATAATGTAAGTAGATGTTCTGTTTGTTGCCATATCCTACTGTCTTTTATTCTGTTGCTTTGTTGTTTGCCATTTATTTTCTGTTTTGGTTTTTTTCCCACTGTCGTTCATCTTTCCTTTTCACTTGCTGATATTAAAGAGTCGACGTATAACTTGATGTTAAGAGCTATGAAGAGAAAATATTTCTGATTGGATTGCTTTATAATTGTGGCAGTGGCTTGGTAACGTTGGATCAAACCTGGGCTATGTTTATGTCATATTTTATCTTTTTTTTGGAGCTTTATATAACATTTTAAGGTGTTTAAGGTTGGTAACTGGTGCAGCATATTGGATAGTCTTTTTTGGCACTATCCCCTATTCCCTTTTATGTTAGGTGCATGCAAGGCTGCATAAAAGAGGTTCTGTCTCCAAATGTGAGATATATAATATGTTGACCCTGATGCTTAAATCTGATATCCTGTTTCTGAATTTAAATTGCTTCTTAATATGTTGTTAAAAGTTTATTTCCTTTGTATGGACCATAATCACATATATCATTTTCGGATTTTAAACGGGTGGGGTTTTTTTCTGTATAATGTGAGCTTGATTTTCTTGAAAAAAGGGGAAAAAACAGAAAGTTTTAAACACAGAAAATCAATTGATAAAAACACACAGAGAATTGATTAAGAAAAACACAGAAATGAAAAACCTACCTCACTGAATGCAGCAGGAATCAGCATCTCATCCATGGCCACGCAGCAATCGTCTTCCCCAAATGCTCATCTGTTGCAGGCTGAAGGCAGAAAATTTCCCCATATGTTGATGATTTTTCCCCAAATCAAAACCCTAAAATAAGCTCTCTTCCCCTTCCCAAACTAAAGAAACATTGCCTTCTTTCCTCTAAGGTTCTAAACTCTAAACTCTAAATAAGTTGTCTCCAAAGAAGTAGAGCTTTTCTCTTAAGAGCTGTTCCCGTTTGGCATTAAAATTTTTCAAAATTACATGTCAAAATTCACATGCAGAAAACGAGATGAGAAAAAATGCAAAAAACACGTTTTTTTCCCCATCTTTTTCATTTTGCCATTTTTTTAGAAATATGTGATATTTTCCCCTTTTTTTCAGCTGAATTATTTTTCAAGCTTTTAACACGTGTTTTCAAAAAAGACACAATATATGTGACTATGTCATGGACATTGAAAATAAATAAATATGCTTCTTAGTAAATAGTCTTCCCATTAGTTGCCTAGACCTTTACGACATCTTACTGTGATGTTCCTCATGTAGTTACTTACTTATTTGACATGCCTACTTAGCTCCTGTTTCCTAGACCTTTGGGACCCATAATTTTTTTTATTTCTCTTATGTCATTTAAAAATTTTAAATAATAAATGACCACCTGTGGAAGTAGGTGAAATATAGCAACTGTAAATATGATCCATCATCCAGAGATCTGTCTTTTGGTTCTTGGTGACTTTAAGTTAAGTGATTGATACTGGATTACACACTGGTTTCCTGTGTCATTTCAGCGATACTTGGCATTATGAGCGGCTCTTGGCTGAAGTCTGCACTTTCTTAATCTATATTTTTCTTAACAAGTTGAAAATGGTAACTAAGTCAGTGGTTGGATTCATGGATTAGATTGGGCTCTTGTTGATCCTGTGAGAAGTTTGTTTGCCATTTGAGGAAATCAAGCTGGCAAGCAAACTGATCTACCAGTTTTTTAGGTCCTT
Organism: Nymphaea thermarum; assembly: GCA_011799765.1. NCBI lineage: Eukaryota > Viridiplantae > Streptophyta > Magnoliopsida > Nymphaeales > Nymphaeaceae > Nymphaea > Nymphaea thermarum. The sequence goes on along the minus strand of JAANDH010000154.1, from coordinate 6,443 downwards.
TTATTTGAAGTTTGGGCTTATTCAGTAGCGCTCACGAGGTACAAGTATGTCCTGTAGCATCAGTCAGTTGACGATGAATGATCTATCATCTATGTTGTCTCTGTTCAGCTCATCTAGGCTCCTATAGGTGGGTCACCTACCTCCTTATTTGCACGTCCCTCTTAGGTCTGACAACATGTTTTGATCTATCCTGACGTTTAAATTTTGGTGGTGCATGCATCTCAGTCTTTCCCTGCGAAAGGGGACTTCTTCTCTTGCTCCTTATAAATATAAACGAAGAATGTTGATTGGTAGTTCCTGGACAACTAATGTCTCTAGAACTAGAAGTCTATTAAGTAATTCTTTGGAACACATGAAACTGAAAAGGGCACCTCACTGCGGTACAACTTGAACTTTTGCTTTTTTGATCTCTATAGAATCATGACTTAAGCCCTTAACATGAAATGCACATTCAAATGTATCTTATCTGCTAAGTAAGCAACAGAAATCCTATTTACAATTTTCGGTGAAACAAAATGCACAAACAACTAATCCTTTTATGTTTCTGGGATTCTCTGACATTTAAATTGTTTGGTTTGAATTTTATGCTTACATGTGTGAGAGTGTGTGTGCATGTTTCTGTACAATCATTGTTCTTGACTGTATGTAGGTGTTGTATATCTATATTGCTATCTTGTATATGTGTGTTGTTGTGGCTTCCTTCATGCTTGCTTTTCTCTAACACTAAAGTGCTCCATTGTACTTTTATTTGTAGTGACATATTATTGGGCCTGATGAAGCGCTTGATTAAGGTTCGTCCCTCAAATTTGAAAGTTCTTATAACCTCTGCAACTCTGGATGGTGCCAAGGTATCAAAGTTTTTCTCAGGTTGTCCTGTGTTGACTATTCCTGGAAAGCTGTTTCCCGTGGAAATACATTACAGCAAAGGGACCCCTACCAGCTATCTTGAAGCTTCTATAGGGACAGCACTTGGTAAGGAAGATGTCTTCTGTTATTAATCTAGTGAGTGGAAAGGAATGTCTTTTTCCTCTAGCGAGCATTGCATTTCAACTTTCTGCTGCAGCACACTGGTATCATTTGCTAACAATGATTAGCATCTTTATGACATTCATTTCTCTTGGTGGCTTCCCTTTGAGAGTCATCAAAAGTTTGCGCTTTATGACACAGCTTCTCCACTTGTATCATTTATATGAGAACACACAAAATGTTTTGTGCATAGTTAATATTTTCTTAATGGTGTTGCTGGAAACAGTGATATATATGTAATATAGGGTATCATAAGATACATCATCTTATGTATCATAACTATGGAAACCAATACTTATACCTCTGAAACTGTATCAAGTGTAACTTATTAATACACACCTGTTATATTATAATATCATATGAGGTGTGTTTACATTAACCTTTGAATTACAAAAGTGCGATTTTTTTCCTTTTTGGAACCTAAAACTGCATAATTTCATCAAGGATGCATATTAAGTTTGTCATGAAATATTCTTTTGCATTTAATGAAAAAGGACTGATTTCATGCCTCAAAATTAGAGCTTTCTGGTTTTTTGTATAAGAGCCCATCTTTATCCTCCAAAAATTTAAAATTTCAAGTTTCATGACTATTAAGTTATTTCAACTTTCAAGATTCTCCAAATAATAAGCCACACCAATAACACTTTGTTTGATGCCCATGTAGTTTTGGAGGAATAATGGTCAAATTTAAGGTTTACTAATTTCTGATGACAATGTGCAAGTTCTAGGTAGCATATGCTTATTAATTTTTGTTATTTGATTTCAATATATATATATATATATATATATATATATATATATATATATATTACTGTTTGTGTCTTTGATGTTTTTTTTTTTATGATTTATCATATTTAAAAAATTAATTTGTGATATGGTACAATACATATGTAACTATGGTTTGCATTCTACAACATTGGCTGTATACAATGCATGCTAAGCAGCCTCATCCATTCAGGATAACTGAGAATATCAACTCCAGCCTTCACAAAAACTCAAGCTTAAAGGATGAAGAGATGCATTAGACTCCCTGCGGAAAACCGGTAGGGGATGAGTCATCTATGGCAGATACAGTTCTACAAGTCAAGGCAGGGAACAATAGCCATGTTGGCAGCAAGCTCAGAAGGTATGGTAGAGGCCAGACAAACAACATTAGTGCTTCCAACATGTCATGAAAAAAAGGGTTGGCAGGAAAAGCGTGGTTGGCCAAGAAAGTAAAATGAAAGGTAGAAAACAGGGTAACTGTGGAACATAAAAAAGAAAAGAAAAGGGAACTAGGGGAGGATAGGTTAAGGCAGTCAGAAAAAGGATGAATGTCAAGAGAATCTCAGCCATCACCCCAAGGAGTTGCCCTTAGAAGGCTGGTTGGGTACTACATAGGAAATGAGAATCTCAGAAGTGTGTCCATACTCCTTAGTTAGGAATATTTTGTTTGATACTTAGCATTCATAGCATATGGAATAGAAGACCAACTAAATTAGCAAATAAACACCTATAAACTTATAAAGTAGGTTGTAAAAAAGTAAGTGGCAGTTACCTTCTTGAGCTGCCAGTTTTGATTTTGTAACTGTCTGATTAAACCAGTTCAAATAGTTGATTTGGGCTATACGACTCCTTCATATTTCTGGGTGTTTGAATTCAAAAGTGTTGTATAGAGACACACCCATTTCAGTAAAAAATATCTGGGAAAATCTAAAAAAGTCTTGATTGTTTCGGCAATAAGGAGAGTATTAGCGGAAAGTTATCATGATACTTTTATAATATTGTCAACAAGTTAAAGTTATCACTGCCGTATCGTATCGTGTATCGGTCAGGCCGACCTATACGCCGTATCGTAACGTATCGTAAATGTATCGTAACGTATCGTAAATTAATTTTTTAATTTGTAAAAAATATTAAAAAATTATAAAAATAGAAAATAAATAAGAAAAAATCTTAAAAAATCCGAAAAAATTAGTAAAAATCAGAAAAAATTGAAGAAAAATGTATTTGAAGGAACATTCATCATTCATGTACATGAAGTATGAACTTGAAGTATGCATATGAACAAGACATTCCAAAATAAGAAATCAAACATTCAAAAATCAAAATAACATACTAAACAACCTAAGAATATTCAATTACATCACAATTCATAAGTTCAGAAGTCAAAACTCAAAACATATTGACAGTTTTCAAAACTCAAAACAAAAAGCCCTCTTCCTCCAAGTTTCCCACCATCCCGAGGCTTCCCACAACGAGAAATAAAGCTTCTTCACCGGCAAATCTTGATGCAACTCTCCCTCCCACGTCTCTTGCAATGTTTAGAAAGAAGAGAAGAGAGAGAGGAGCGTCGGTTTAAAAAAAAAAAAAACGCAAAGAAGGGGCCTTCGGACCCCTTTTTAATTTTGGTCCCGTATCGTGCGATACGGGGGTGTATCGCCCGTATCGTACGATACGGCCCCCGTATCGCACGATACGGGCGATACGGGTGCGATACGTACGCGTATCGCAAATTAATAGCGTACCGTATCGTTAATGTTGATACGGACGATACGTATCGTACGATATGCGTCCGTATCGTACGATACGGATAACATTTTAAACCTTGCATTATGTTATTTTCTAAACACTAATTTCTTTACAGTAGAAGAAGAAACAGAGAAAAAACAGGGTCAAAACGAAGAAAGAAAATAGGGAAATAAACAATATAATTAAAAAGGAAAGGAGGATGAAAGGAAGGAAGGAAGGAAGGAAGGAAGGAATGAAGAATGGATGGAAAATGAAAGGAAGAAAGGGGAAACAAAAGGAAGAAAGGAGGAAAGGGGAAAAGGAAGAACGAGTCAAGGGAAGAAAAGAAAAAGAAAGGAAACGTTATTTTCATGTATGTATATGCATTACACATAACATCTGTACTGTACATACATTACATATGTGTTATTTCTATATCTTTGTTATATTTTATTCTTTTTTCTTGTATTTGTAAATTGTAAATAACGTTTTGCTTAGAAGCAGGTAGTTTATTGTTATGCAATCACCACCCTTCCAACTGCTAGGATGGTCTTCTCTTCTCTATCATACTTGGACCTGAACCCTCTTGAAAGCAGTGATAAAACCTGCTAGACATTCTTCTCATGATTGTAGATTGTGCAGTGTGCACCTATAACTTTGGTTTGCACAGGGAGAAATGTCCATGGGAATCAATCTTAACTGCTAAGGTTGGGTGTTCAAACTCATAAAATTTCTCAAGAAACCAGAAAGTAATTTTTTCTTGACAAAATATCTAGAGGAGGTATATTTGGTATTTCCCAACTAACATTTTTCTTTGTGTATAAGTTTATGCTTTTAGTTTTAGTGTTCTGGCTCATTAAAAGTCTCAGAATTTACTCTGAACGATTGGTTATTCTATCCTCTTCCTTTGGGATGCCTGTCTTTTCTTTTTTAATAATGTGCTATTAGAATTTTAAGCATATCTGGCTTTCATCTTAGTTTTCTGTCTTTCACAGATGTACATGTTCGGGAGCCACCAGGAGACATTCTATTATTTATGACAGGCCAGGTGAGACATTTGATGTAGAAAGTGAGGTTATGGTTTCAAAGTTGATTAATACCTCAGTTCTTGCTTTCACACTTTCACTATTTTATGCTAATATTTTGTCCAATTCCAAGGATGATATAGACAAAGCTGTTAAGAAACTGGAGGAAAGAGTTACAACTATGGAGGAGGGTTCATGTATGGATGCCATTATTCTTCCGCTTCATGGTTCTTTGCCTCCAGAAATGCAGGCAAGTCTGGAACATTTTCTATGTTCCTTCTGTTATCCTATTTTGGTCTGACTAGTTGCTAGCAATCCACTCGCTTCCAGCCTCCAAATTGCCAGGGCCTATTTAGGAACTAGTCAGTTGACGTGGATGACTAGTTGTTGTTGATATTACTGTTTCATAACTTTCTGTACGTATATTCAACTATACATGTATATATTATATGCATCTTATTACTTTTGTCGCTTTAAATATGTCCTTATACTTTCTCATTCATTTTATTTTAGTCAACTGACTTGGACCGGCTGGTTGTGACTGGGCTTCTTTGGGCCTTGAGTCTTGATTGGCGGATTTTTGACTTGGATTTCAATCACTTAGCTGTTATCTCATCTCCACATTTGTGTAGAAGACGCAGCATGTAGTTGCTATCATAATTGTTTGAAATTTTGAACATGTAAATTCAACTTACACCAAAGCGAGCATATCTGTTTACATGTACAATCTTCAAACTTAAGTGGATACCAGAACATCTTCTTCTTTAGGGTTTAGGAGGCAAATATTTTGCGTCAGTGCTTTATTTGGCTTAAAACTACTTTGATTTTAACATAGTTATTAGCTTATTATAATTTATGTGCACATTGGTAAAAGCTTTAGTTTGCTTGCTTCACATGAACAAGTCAAGCTTGAGCCAGGTCCTATGATTGGTTCCTGAATGATCTGATCCATTGTGCTTGTTTAAGTATCATGTAGCTGTATTTCAAAAGTGTGGCAGAAGAGGCGGGCCTTAATGTTCAGGTCCTCGGAAGTAGTTTTTTCTTAGTTTAGGGGTAGGCAGTCGATCCTGTAGTGCTACTTCTTTACTGTTTGAACATATGCATAGTTCTATTTCAAGTTAATTTGTATGTTCTTTTACTAAATAGTTAGCAATTATCTAGGTCATTATAATAAGTAGCAGCCTGTGCTAGATTCACAGACATTCACTAATAATGTACCTGATTCCATATGTTGAAACTTTAAGTTCCCTTATACCCATTCTGGCAAAGAGCTGATGAACCTCTTGATTTAAAACTGCAATTAAGCAAGATAATGACAAGATAATGAAGATTTAGTTCTCAACTAACAAGTGCAAACTAACAATCACTATGTAAAAAATATATATAGCTTCCATGTAGAAAAAGAAAAAACGCGGAAGATAGTGGAAGTGTTTGATTTTGGCCTGCCCATTAGGATGGATGGTTTTTGTGTGTGTGCACATGTGCGTGCATACATGTGGGACTGTGTTCCTTAGGCCATTTCTTGCCAGATATTGGGTTCTTGAACAAATATGCTTGTTTGATTGATCTCATTTTTAAACCATCAGATATGTCTTTATTGCATATTTGCTCAACCCCAAGCATGTTTTTTGACTGGTTCTGTAAAAGCTAAAATCGAACATTTCGTTGTTCAATTTTAGTACTGTTGCACGTGGAAGAGAGAGAGAGAGAGAGAGAGAGAGAGAGAGAGAGGGAGAGAGAGAGAGAGAGAGAGAAAGAACACTTTTCATATCGTCCCCTAATCTCTATTTAAAGAGAGATTAGGGCATGGCTGTGGCTGTTACATAAGTAAGACATAAAAAGTTATAAAAAGACAAAAGGGAACTCTAACTTTTAAATAATCAAATAACTACCACACTTAAA
>JAANDH010000153.1:280248-408248 GCA_011799765.1 Nymphaea thermarum | reverse complement strand
TAGGGGCCAAGAGGAGACCATACGCACCACAAATGGATTGATCGCCGAAGAAAGAGTTCCCTGCTTCGAGGGAGAAATCTGCAAAAGGAGAAGAACCCACGAATGGATTGATGCTCACGGCAGAGGCACAAAACAAAAAGGGGCTTGATGCAAACGGCAGAGGCTGAAAAATAAACAAAAACGCCTGAGAGGAGGGACAGGAGCATATAGAGGGAGCGGGGAACAAGAGAGAGAATGACAGAGAGAGAGAGAGAGAGAGACAATACCTTGCGAGGAAGAGAGGGACGGGGGGCTAGCGGCTGCACTGAGAGGAGGCGTGGAGGCGTCGAGGTCCGAGGCACGCCGAGAGGGAGAAGAGGCACGCGAGGGAGCTTCTGCGGGTCAGTCGAGGAGAAAGAAGAGGGAGCGGCTGCGGTGGGGATCAGTCGAAGAGAAAGAAGAGGGAGCGGCTGCGGCAGGAAAAGAAGAAACGCCTCGCGTGCCCTAACGGTAATAAAATTAATTCCGGAAAAAAATTTCCGTCTCTCCAGCCGGAAATTTTTTTCCGGAAATATTTTCCGGAATTCGACTTCAACGGTCGAATAATTATTTCCATGTTTGATAACATGGAAAAATTTCGTTTTTTTGAATTTTATTTCCGGTTGAACAGGACATTTCCTGTCAACCAAACACTACCTAAGATATAATCGAGATATAGTTCTTGGCTCAAACTCAAAATCCTCGAGTTTCTATCTCATGTGATCTTTATACCTAAGATATATGTATGTTTCGCCCAAGATATATTTATGTTTAAGAGATTGCTTCAAGCGGGACAAGGATTTTTTTTAACTTGTAGACTTTGTCTCTATTTTATTTAGTGACATATCATTCTGGTTGTGTCATATAAATAGTTTTTTAATTCACCACTTAAAAAAGCAATGACCCGATCTAGAAACTCTAGCTCGACATGCATAAGCAAGCAGCATAATGCTCCATTCCCTCTTGACTTTTTTATTAAACACATGAAATCGTGAAGTTAAAAGAGTGAAACTGGACATAGGGGTATGTCGGGGAAACCACTCTCCCACAACAATCCAAACAAAAAACGAAAAAAAAATGCATAGAATAAAACCTTCATGCCCTCAAACGGGAAAATAAAATGCCGCGATCGATTGTTACAACCCATTAGACGCAAGCCTGTTGTGGAATTTACAAGTTTAATTCCATCTTACCATGATCGAGCATCAAGTAGCCGCCATTTTTGGGGTGAGTAGGATACTAACAACCTACCACTCAAAGAAAAACTCAAATACCATTCATTTCCCTTGTATCTGGTGTCCTATGCTGCACGAAACACCTGAAAATTGGATGGGTAGTGGACTCGTTTCTTCTAAACTGAACACCCCCACGATTAACTATTTATGAGAATAGCAACAATGAGAATCAAAAGGAAGACAGGTCCTACCCTAACCAGCTTACACCCCTACTATTAACTATTTATGGGAATAGCAACAATGAGAATCAAAAGGAAGATAGGTCCTACCCTAACCAACTATTTAAGCCCAGAAAACAAGCATCGATATTTTAATACCAGTTATTGAGATGCCATTTTAACATGCATCACATAACATAGCACAGCGTGCTTCATAAACTATGTCACCTGAGTGTGGGGTGCGGGTGCCACGCAGCATATCTCAAAAAATTTAGGTGCAGTGGTGCAGGAAGAATATTTTATTATTATTATTAATTTATTATTATTATTATTATTATTATTATTATTATTATTATTATTATTATTATTTCTTTTATGGTAAACAAGCATCGATATTTTAATACCAGTTATTGAGACGCCATTTTAACATGCATCACATAGCATAGCACAGCGTGCTTCAGAAAGGAAAAGGACGTCAACCGATCTTGGCTTCATGTTGGGTTTCTGTCTCTTTGAAATTCAAAATGAGCTGCTAATTGGACCCACTTAATTAAATCCGATAAATTCAGGAGAAATTTGGATCGGGTGTAATGGTCGGGATTCGAACCGTTGACGTCCCTCGAACGAGGGGTCTCTTCAAATTTGAACAGGTTTGCATCATCCGGCCGGGAAACCGGGTTGAGTTACATGTGATATCGGTTTCGGAAGAGGTTTAAGGTAATAATTGAAACGTGAATCGCCTTTCTGTAAATAAAGGATAAAACTTAGCCGCCTCCCGCAAAAGTTGGTTCTCCCACAAGAGAGGCGACAGCAAGAGAACGAAGGGGGAGCGCGAGCGACGGAAGGCGCTGTTTTCAGATCCCACTCGCCACTTCCTGGATTTTCCTCCTACACCTTCCCCTCCCTCTCTGTTTACACGAAGGAACGATGAGATCCTAATTCGCGAAAATTAGGGTTCATTTCACGGTCATCTCTGTCAATAGGTTCGAGTTCCCTTTCCTTCTCTCTTTCTCTAGGGTTTTTGTTTCTTTGCTTTGGGTTATTTTCAAATACGCATTCTTCTTTCTTTGGTGTGTTTTATTTCTGTTATTTTTGATGCGTTTTGAGGTTTGAGAAGTCCCCGTGTTTGCGTGTGTAGGGGGATTGTGTACTAGTTTGTATCTCCAGTCTTACTAATGGTTTGTCATGTTCTAATTTCAGTTCCATTGTGTTTTTGCGAAAATGGATGTGCCTACTCATGGTGGACACTATCTGAAACGTGGGTTTGCAGAGGTTTCTGAACCCAGAAAGGGAGATGGAAATAGATATGAAGAAGACGATGAATATGAAAATTCTGACAAGAAGAAGCTCCGATCTGGCAAGTCAAGGAAGCATAGTAATGTTGACGACTCTGAAGATCGGGAACGCGAAGCCAAGGGACGAGCTTCTATGGAGCGAAATGAGAGTAGGGGAAGATTGAATGGGTCGACTAGGGCAGATGATTTCGTAGAAGATGATTATGATGGTAGAAGAGAATTACACTCAAAGATGCTGAGGGAAAACGTAGATTTTGTTGAACAAGTTAGCCATGGAAGCAGTAGCGAGAAGAGAGAGAAGAATGACAGGAAGCTGGGCAATGGGTATTCCGATATTTTGCCAGAAACTGGAAAATGGAGCAAAGATGATGTTTCCAGTAAGAAATACGGTCGGTTGGAGGAGGAAGTTGGGGCTCGAAAACTTGATGATGACGATGAATTTTTTGATGAGAATGATCGTCAAACATCACGAAAACTGAGTGGAAAAGGTTCAGGTCAGGAAGCTTCGTGGAACAAATCAAGAGCCAAACCAGAATTTTCTGTGGGAGACCAGCCTGACAGAACTCCTGATAAGTTAATCAAAGAAGAGTCTGATGAACGATATTCAGAGAGGAAAGAGAGCAGCAGGGAGAAAGGCCAGGGAAACCGGAGCAATAAGCAGGACGCTCAAGAGCGGGAAAGGAACCCACGGAGGAAGTGGGATGAACCTGATGTGGCTAGGAAGGCTCACTTTGTAGTTGATGATGGTTATACCGACAAAGAAGATTCAAGGAGCGGGAAGGTTTCTGATAAGCATGAGTTTTCACGTGAAAGAGCTGTTGATGCAAGGATGGAACCAATTGACACCTCTCCTAGAAACCGTAGCAGATATGGAGGTTCTAGCCATGACAAAGGTGACAAAGCATGGACTCAAGCAAGTGAAAGTAAATCTGTCAGATCGAGCGGTAGGGAGGATAATAGAGTTGAGTCCGAAAGGAGCAAGACCAAAGGCAGGTGGGATTCACGTGAAGAGGACAATGATGATAACAGGATGGTCACTGGCAGCCGTGAGCATAGAGATGATACAAGGGATGATAGGACAAGAAGACCGAAAGAAAAGCTTGATTCCGCAGAGGATGTTGACTTGGGTGCCCGCAGGCTGAGCTATAAAGTTCACGGTGAGAAACAAGAGAAATATAGGGAGCATAGGGGCTCCACTCATGGTGGGCATGATGATACAGAAAGCTGGGAGAGGTCAGTTAATACTGATGATGAAGGACATACGGACAAGGCAAGATTGAGGAATAGGAGGGACTCTACCTGGGAAGACCTTGATGGTAGAGGCAGGTCCGGTAATGCGACTAGGAGCACGAGGGCTGTAAAAAATTCAAGAAGATCCAGAAGCCCTGAAGGAAGTGGACACTATCGTCAAGACTCTGAAGAGCTTGAGAGAGGTTTCTCAGACGACAGAGCTGAATCGGATAATGAAAGAAGCATCAGTTTCAAAGGAAAGGATAGAGAAAGGGAAGAAAGCAGAGATGACAGATCCAGGGGTAGAGGTCATGGATATAGTAGGAATAGGGAGTGGGAGGATTCAAAAGATGCTTGGAAGAAAAGACAAAGTAGGCATGAGAAAGGTATGAAAGATGGGGATGTAGATTCTGACTATGATAAGGAACGAGAATCCAGTAGACGCGAAAGGGAGAGGATGGATGTTGATAAGATCCATGAAAGGCCTGCATACAGAAAGGACAGAGGCAGAATGGAGGGTACAAAAGGGGCATCAAGTTATGTATCCGGAAATGAAAATCCAGATACTTTTGCTGTTCGACAGAAGTCCATCGATTGTGAAAGAGAGGAATCTGGATCCAGTGTTATGGTTAGGAGAGGTGAGGCAAGAGGCCTCCCTGACTTTGTTTCAGGCCTTCCTGAGGAAGATTGGGGTTATCCGTCCAGTGATAGGACAAGGATATCTGATGCTTATACTTCAGGAGAAGACCTGCAGGAGCGATATGCTGATGATGGCTCCCCTCTGATTGATCAGAACATTGGTTTGGATACAGCAAGGGTTGACTGTGATGTAGCAAATTCTGGAAGAGGAAGGGACTTAAAGACCACTATGAGTCCTAACTATGCTTCTGTTGGGCAGACAGCTACTGGCATGCCATCTCCATTTGGGAGCAACCAAGGATCAGTATCATATAACAGAATGGTCCAGCAAGGAGGAAAGGTTGGCAGAGCTGGTCGAGGTGGACGAGGAAGACTGCCAACAAGAGATGCACAAAGGATTGGCATTCATGGTCCGATGATGGGAAACCCGTTTGGTCCTCTTGGTTTACCCCCTGGTCCTATGCAGCCTATAGGCCCAAACATGTCACCTGCTCCAGGCCCTCCAATTGGCCCCGGTCTTTATATGCCTCCTTTTCCTGCTCATATAGTCTGGCCAGGGCCTCGTGGTGTAGATATGAACATGTTGCCTGTCCCACCTGGTGTGTCTCATGTTCCACCACCTGGACCTTCGGGGCCTAGATATGCCCCTCCGATTGCAGCTGGTCCAGGTCATGCTATGTATTTTAATCAACCTGGTCCTGTCAGAGGCGTTTCATCTAATATTCCTGCTCCTGCTTTTGGTGGTTCTAATGCAATACCGCTTGGACGTGGCATGGGGAATGACAAACCACCTATGGGTTGGGTGCCTCCAAGAAGTAGTGGGCCTCCTGGTAAAGCACCATCTAGAGGTGAACAAAATGACTATTCTCAGAATTTTGTGGACACAGGTATGAGGCCACAAAATTTTATCAGGGAGCTAGAGCTTACTAATGTGGTGGAGGACTACCCAAAACTCAGGGAGCTTATTCAGAAGAAGGATGAGATTGTTCAAAAGTCTGCTTCTACACCAATGTATTATAAATGTGATCTAAAGGAACATGCTCTTTCTCCAGAGTTCTTTGGAACAAAATTTGATGTGATCCTTGTGGACCCACCTTGGGAGGAATATGTTCATCGTGCTCCTGGCGTTGCAGACCATATGGAATACTGGACTTTTGAAGAAATACAAAATCTTAAAATTGAGGTATTAAATTAATTTTATTTGTTCTTTATTGTGCTAATAATTAATGCCGTTTGAATTGCTTTCGATTTTTGGTTGCTATTGCTCTTAGTTGCTGGATGACAAACTAACCATATATATTCTCTTGTTAGCATACTCTCTTTATTCGAAATCTTTTTTGTTGTGCTATTTATTTATTTCATGACTTCTTGATAGTTTATTCTTAACCAAGTAGTAGAAAATTGTAAATGCAAGATTCATGAGCTCAATCTCTCTGCCTAAGTGCATGATTGGATGTTCAATTATTAGGAAGAAGTACACCAGATTGTCCCAAGAATAATCTTTCTTTGGGCATTTTAATTGTTGAAATTGGTTAATTATGTTCAGATATTTCTTTGACATTCTCAAAAAGTATGTGTGCATATCAAGTAACACACCCTTGACCCTTCTTCTAGGGCTTGGAATCAGGGTACATTACTTAATACCTATGGTTGCCCATGCATGTGCCTATAGGTACAGTTCTATGTATTCATAAATACATACATTCACTTAGACTGACTGATTGATTTTATATCTGGTTCTTTGTAAGAAGGGTGCTGCACTTGTGTCAATGCATTTGGCATGGTTTTGGGTACAGAACATGACTTCAACAGGACAGACAACTCACATTTTTTAATGGCGAGAATCTTTTTGGGTGTTTTTCTGGCAAAGTTGTTTTGAGTTTATTGGCTACGCTAGTTGTGCACTACAATGTGTTGTCAGAAACATAATCATGGATAATGTCCAGCTGCATGCTTTTGATTTTTTAGTTAATCGGGCTCTGTTAGTTTTGCAGTGTAATTTGTTGTCAGAAATATATATACCTGGTCTGTTTTGCTAACGTTAGTTTCATGCTTTTCTTAGGCAATTGCAGATACTCCTTCATTTATCTTCCTTTGGGTAGGCGATGGTGTGGGACTCGAGCAAGGTCGTCTTTGTTTAAAGAAGGTATGTTACTTAAACTGTTAGTCAAATGATAAGTCCTGTCCTAGTGCTCATAGCTGCCATTATTTTCCTGAGCTAAGTGGGCACCAAATGGTGGTTAAAGTTAAGTGTCACTTGTAGTAGGTAAATAGGTAAATGCTGACCTTTGGAAAAACTAGTTTGTTTTCAAGGTAATATCTTAAGCAACTTCTAAACAGTGTCTGCTTTGCTGGTTCCATTGTCACACAAAACACATATTATTCAAAAAAGAAAAAAAAAAACACGTATAACACCAAAGAAATAAGTCAGCCGTATAAAATGGCAATTAGACGCGTCTTTTAAAAAAAATGCCAGAAAATAAAAAACGTGAAAAAATGTGTATTAATTTATATTTTTTCGTATATTTATATTTTTTATAATTTTCAGGATTTATTAAATGCTTTAAATTTTTAAAAATTTCCCAAGATTTTCCCGAGATATACAACTTTACTGTATTATATCCGAGAAATTCCGTGCCGTATACCCGTACACTATATATGTGACAATGGCTGGTTCTATGTTCATGTTTGTCATTGATGGATTGATCTTTTGAGAAGGCTCGGGAAGTATGTTGCTGTCCCTTTTGCTATCTATCATACATTAATATATTATTGACTTCTAAAAGGTAAGGAACTTTGTTAAGCACATGTATTACAGGCAACTTGATTCTTAACGTAAACTGTTGAATTTGTGTTCTAGGAGCATGGTGGGGTACCTGCTACTTTCTTCTTTTTGCTTTTTTCCCTAGTGGCTTCAGTTTGGTAACAAACACCTAGTTTTTGGCTTTATGGTTTCATGACTTAGGGCCTTGCTTTATGAACTGGCAGTGTGCAGCATAGTCATAATTGTTGAATTTGTTAGTCTTTTAAAAATCAAACATCTCATCAGATTTTTAATTTTTCTCTTTTTTCAAGAAAAATCCCAGAATATAAAAGAATTCCGATACATATTTAATTTGAACTGGATAAGTTCAATATACAAGTCCACTGTATAAACATAGGAATCTGAGGTGCTAGAAATCTCTGAGATTATTGTGTCTGTGCATGTGAATTCTACAGTGATAGAAATCTATGACACTATAGTGTGTGTATCTGTACGTGCATGTAAACTTGCTTGCTTGGTTTACAAATGTGATTGTTTGCTTAAATGTGACACTTATACAGTTCGTATAGAAATGGATGATACACTTTCATTTTTTATGTTAAGCTGTGCAAGGACCAGATGTTGAAGATTTGGTAGAATTTTAAAGTGGAATGATATTTATATTAGTTATGGAAGTAAGTCACAGATGCCTTCTGTTTGGGTACCTTGGCATTGTTAAATTTAACCAGTTGTGTTAGCCCATGGTTGAACCCCAAGGTAGTTGATAACTTCAACCTATTTGCTAATTTGGCTTAGTTCCCTGAAAGTTGATAGAATATTTTTATGAAATATCATGGAGTCAAACCTTTGTGTGCACTTGAACATTAGCTTTTTCATGTGTCTTTTTGGTTTTCTTTTTACACGGTTGAAGTCCTGTCTCTGTGTACATAGAGGTTACGCTTGGTCTTTTTCTTTGGTAGACACAGGTTGGTCAAATTCAGTGTCAGAATTGATTATAAATTACCAAAAGGAGGCATATATCACATTTGAATAGTTTGTCTTTCTCCGTTAACTTTTGATGGACTGCTTTTTTGCGACGATTTCATTCGTAGTTGGATTCGGAAGAAAATTCCCAAGCTGTCCAATTTATATAGTATTTATTGACCATTAATTGACTTGTTATGTCGGTCTTTCATGCTTTCATGGCAAGTCTTAAATAATTATGTTCATTGATGTGCTTACACTTGTTTAGATGTTCATCTGGAGTCCTGTATAATGGATTCAACATTTTCCATATAGGCTTTTTTAAACTTAGGAACGATTGCAGTATATAATGAAAAAGCAAGTCCCTTAATAAAGGTGACCGCCTTAATTGAAGTATAGCATGTCTATGGACTCATCAGACATCGTGAATTGGACTAGGCATTTTAGTTTGGGTTGATAAGGCCTTGTTTTAGGAAGGGTTCTGTTACAGGCGGACCAAGGCCCTAGATCTGGTCCTAGCGGACCGAGCTGGATTTTTGGCTCGTAACAGGTTCCCATTGCAAGCCCCTCGAAGTAACTGCCATGTCACACATATGTCCAATCGATTTCTTATTTCTAAATCTGATTATTTTGAGTGTCTATCAAATTTACATGTAATACTTCCATTTTTCAGTATTTATTACATAGAAATGCTATATAAACTGAACACAGCTATATTGAATAAAAAAGAATTTCAATTTTGTTCAGTTATCTTTGTCCGTATTCGTGCATGTTTCTTTTTTATATTTTAAATGGAAGCTACAATTTTTTTTAATTGTGAGTGTGTAAGTTTTTTTTACCTGTCCAGCTATCTGTAGTTCCATGTTTCCTAGAAAATTTTGACGTTTTTTGCTTATTGTAAATTTTGTTATTTTTGTATTTGCTTTTGTTTGCTTTCTCATTCTTTCTTCTGTTAGTAATTGTACTTCTAACAACTGCAACTACACTATGCTTCAAGTGAATGTTCACGAACTAAAGCTAATGAACTAAGAGACCTTGAATTTTTGTAGTGGGGATTTCGAAGGTGCGAGGATATTTGTTGGGTGAAGACTAATAAATCAAATGCTACCCCGGGATTGCGCCATGATTCTCACACATTGTTTCAGCGTTCCAAGGTTGGTAAATCAATATTATAGCTGCATGGTTCTAAAAGGTCGATGAGGTTGAGATGCTGTACTGTGAAGAAAGTTGAATTATTGGGAAGTTATTGTAGTCATGTTTGGTACTGTTGGTCATGTGACATCTTATTGGAAAAAAACACGTATAATATGCCAAAACACAGTCAGCCGTATAAAACGTGAAAAAACGAGTCTTTTTTAAAAAAATGCCAAAAAATAAAAAAACACAAAAACGACATGTATTATATGCGTTTTTTTCTCGTTTTTTCGTATTTTTTATGATTTTTTATTTTTTACAATTTTCTGGATTTATTAAATGTTTTAAAATTTTTGAAAAATTACCGAGATTTTCCCAAGATATTCTCGAGATATACAACTTTGCTGTATTATACCCGAGAAATTTCTTGCCGTATAATACCCGTACACGTTTTTTGTGACAATGATGTGAACTATGGTTTCTGATGTTCGTTAGCATCTGTGTATGTAGGTTTTTTATTTTTCTTGTTGTCAAGTTTCTTGATTTGAATTGCTTCTGGAATAGGAGCACTGCCTGATGGGTATAAAGGGGACTGTTCGCCGTAGCACAGATGGGCACATTATCCATGCCAATATTGACACAGACATAATAATTGCTGAAGAACCACCGTATGGTTAGTGTTTGTTCATCTTTTTATCTTCAAGACCTTTGTCTACTATTGTAGTTGCCTGCCTGTTAATAATCTTAGAATTTGTTGTTCTCTTGCTTTAAGAGGATATGAATATGCTGGATTAAGCTATACAGTGACTCTGAATTTGCAATTTGGAAACTGTGCTTTAGTTCTGATTCTGGACTTATAGTTTTAGCATATGCATACGCATATACGCAGCCAAAGATGGTAGGTTTGGCAGGTTCCCCATATGTCTCTACATGCTACAACAAACATGGGCATTGAACCATCTGGTTGTCATTGTGATCTGGATACGTTGACCATGCAGAATCCTTGTTCCACTTCCAGCTAGTGCCTGCTAAAAAGTTTGGGGATCATTTTAACCATTTCCACATATTCCTGCTTAAAGGTCTGTTCTAGAGAAATATGATGTGCATGCTCTTGTTTGTCGATCTAGCCATATGAATATGTTTTGTGCTATGTGGCGTCATAGGGTTTAACTCTTGAGTGTTGACATGTCCTTGGTCAGATATCATGAATCTGATCTAGACCCAGATTCAATGTGTTCTGCATTGTGTGTTTAAATGTGATTTCTGGCACAGAGTTGGGGTATTCTTGTCATATGTTGTATTTAGTTTACAATTTTTATTTAATGAGAACTAGGTCACACCCGCCAAGGGAATATAGCGACTGTTCAGCACCTCTTTGTTCTTCTTTCCTTATCTCTTCATGCTTGATGATTCTGGTGAACATGTCACGATTTCTAATATGGTGTTAAAGCAGTGTCAAAAAGGAAACTTGTTCTGTCAAAAAGAAGAAAGTTACTGATCCTCTCTTTCTTCTCTCTCATCTCCCATTTCTTTCTCTCATTTTTGCTTTCTCCTTGCTCTCTCTCTCTCTCTCTCTCACACACACACACACACAGAGAGTCTAGAAGACAGAAGGACAACCAGCTGTCATCCTTTAGAAAGGAGGATTGAGCCTGCCAATATTTAACAGAGTATTCTATTCAATGTAAAATTTTAAAAATGGATTAAAGTGACCTTTGAATGGTATTTGATTTTCAGCAAAATAATCTAAAAGTTATAGACCTATGACATGACTTTATATATATATATATATATATATATATATATATATATATATATATATATATCATAGCCACAAATATCATGATATTTATGAGAAAAATTATCACATTTTTATTGCATTCTTTTCCTGCCTTTTTCCCATTTTTTTGACCTTTTTATGGTTAGTGATATCATGGATTCATGTATAAACTTAGATTAAATTATTTATTATCATTTCTATCATCATTAATACATTTTTTTTTCGTCATTTTGACTAGTTTTTTAATTCCCTATTAATAGTTTCTTATTTTTATTTTTAAATTTTAGGTTTCTGTTTCATTTTTCAAAAATTTGCTGAGATTTTCTTGGGAAGAAAATGTTTGCTGAAAAGTACTTGAGAAAAATCTCGCTGTTAAAAAGAAATTCCCAAAAACGATGTTTGTGGCTATATATATATATTATAAATGTATGATTCATGGATTTTTTCGTTCACGTTTGGACAGAGAAATCCTCTAGCCTCTCACAACAGACAGCTTGATGCATGGCATCGGGCTGATTGTGATTGAACAGATTTCCGTACGGCGGGTATATACCAGACCTTAATATACCAAATTTGATGGGGATTCTCTGGGCCATTGATTTTATGAAAAACATATGTTAGAGATTAAGCTGAAAAAATGGACTAGTTGTATTTTCAAGAGATCAAAATACCCCTCCGAGAAGGCAAGGGATTTCATTATGGAGACTCATTTGTTTTTTCCATTGAGGGGTATTTGAGTATCTTAAAAGTACAATTATATTTTCATTTTTTTAGCTTAATCTCCACCATTGGATCTCCTTAAAATAAGCAGCGTAGACACTTTCCATCAAATCTGACATATGAAGGTCTGGTATGTACCTGTTTTCAGTTTATATATATATATATATATATATATATATATATATTTGTATGTCATAGTTACACATAACATTTTGGAGTTTTAAATGGCGAGGTTTTTCTGGGGTGTAATACGGTGAATTTGAAAAAAACAGGAAAGGTATGGTAAATTAGAAAAAAAAACAAAATCTAAAAAATTAGGGAAAGTGAAATAAGTAAAAAAGTAATATGACAATGACAATACGTGTAATTTTACGTATATGTATATTATATTATTATAATTATATATATAACATAAACACAATAATTATAACATAAACACAATAACCTTCCATTAGTAACAGCTGCACCACTCCACACCCAGTGTGCACCTGATTTCTGGTGTAGCAGAAAATTTACAGCGTCATCAGCACCCATGTGATTAACCTAGTAATCATGGTTTTTTAATGAACACGCTTCAATATGATGTGTGCAGTCCATCTAGAGCCCCTTAACCCACGCAAACATGTAACCCATCAGCATAAGAACGTGAGAAATTAAAGGCTAGAACAAGGAGCGAGAGACACTGAGAGAACCACTGGTTGTGTGAAAACTGGAAACCCAGCAGAGGAAAAGAATGGACATAAATTGAAAGAGATGGGAGGAGAACAGACATAAAGACAGATGGGGAAGAGAGAGATGGCTAAGAAGAGATTTAAAGTTTGGGTAAGACTGTAAGAAAAAGAAAATGAATAATGAAATCTGTTGCCTACCTCAATGGACTGAATGAGCAGCAGTTGTTTTGTCCAACTCCCATCGCATAACCTGTCTTTTTCAAAAGCCCTAGAACTCCCAGCTCCTTCCTCTGAACTCGATTCATGTTGACCATTATTTAACGTCTTTTCACTTTAAAGCCATTATAATTTTCAAATATTACAAGCCACCGAACCCCAAGAAAATGAACACATAAAAAAGGCACGAGAAAAATGAGTTTTAAAAGTGTTTTTTTCCGCGTTGTCTCATTTAAAAAAAAAAACATGAATTTTCCTTTTTTTCGGCAAATGAATTTTTCATGTTTTTTTCTCATTTTTTTCAAAAATAACGTGTTTTTTGTGATTATGGTATATACAAACACGCACACACTGCACCTGCATCCAAATTTCCCACATTGCAACCTGCACCGCACACCCCTGTGACAGCTGCATGAGGCAAGAATCAGTGATTGTTAACGTTTGGAACAATCTACACCAAATGTCTTGCACCAGAAATTCAACTCATGAAACGTCAGTCTTGAGATATTACTTTTTCATTGGCAGAAATCTAGTACATGAGAGTTGTACGAAATAGAAGGTTGATACTAAATTAAGCATGGAAGCATAGTATAGGTCTATTGGTATAGGTGTATGGCTGCTACTATGACAGAGCGTGGATCCATTTGTTAACTGAAAACACATATTCTATCTCTACGTCATTCTTGATGTGTCTGTGACAACAAAAGTGCTATAAGCATATATTTTAATTGCATCCATCATAGTCGTACATAATGCATCTAGATAGATCAACAGTTAGACGTGAAATTGTAGACAAAGAAACCGTGGTTTACTTTGTTCATGCTAAAAATCAAGTGGTTGACCTTTTCCATGAGAAGGATTGGTACAAAATTGATGTTGGTTTTAAAAAAGCAATGTTTGAGACTGCACACAACTTGAGGATGGGTGATAAGATGTCCTGGATGAGGCATAATGAATTTGAGTGAAACCCAAATCTGGCATATTGTACATTGTATATCATGTGTATGTCTTTCACATGTGTAAGTTTAAGTAGTAAAAGGAATCCTACTTACGGTCACAAACGTTGATGATATTTTCAAGACGATGCTTTTGCTAATATCACCCAAAAAAAGGGAAATTTCTCGAAATATATGGAAAAGATTGCTGGTTTCAATTTCACTGAAATATTGTTATGATATTTCCCCAAGACTAATTTTTTAATATACGTTTATTTTTTAAAATATTTTGAATTTGTAACAATGTTTTTGTGAGAGTGTTAGAACAAATTCATAAATAAAATTTTCTGTTACTTTTATCTGTTTCTTATTTTCTTTATTCCTGAGAAAACGAATCTTCTAATTAATACCCAAGATAAGTCTTGCTGATAAGAATGTGAGGACTATTTTTTACTATAATAATATAATTCTACTTGTCATGATGATGATGGTTTTTTTTTTTTGGAAGGTCATACATATAGCAGTCTATCTACACTCAATAGATTCACCTCATGGCTTTTTGGTGGCAAACAGTGTGTCTCCCTGTTTTTGGTATCCCATTTATCTTGTTGGCACGCAAGTCAAGTCTGCATGTAAACTTTATCTTTGATCAGTAGCCAATCTTCTGTCTATGGATACATCTCATGGCTTTTCTGACCTTCGTGTTTTCGGTATTCTACTTTGTCTTGTGGCACTCAAGTCAAGTCCCTGTGATCATTTAAGGTGCTGGAGTTCAAGGAGGCTGTAGTTTCTATCACACATGTTACTGCCACCAACTGACTAGTTGAGTTGGTGAATTTCCATATGCAGTGCCATCCAAGTTACCTTTTTGAGTAGTTATTGGCTATAAGAACGATCTAGGATCCAATACAATAAAAAGATGGAGATCCTTTGTCAGCTGTTAATTCATGAGAGGTGGCCGACCATGAATTGGTTCTCAGGTCATCATGGATTATAGTGCCAATAAATAGCGTCATAAGCTAGGTTCAGTTGTATTTCTATAGGCCATGTTTTTGTTTCAAATCTGGTTTATGAAATAATCAAATTGTTCTAAAACTTGCTTTATTGTATTGAAGTTTGAATTTCCAAAAAACTTGGTTTTATAGCACAATTCAAGGAGCCTCAAGGTGTTTCCATTTGATAAATTAGGTTCCTTTGGTTTGCAAGCATCAAGAAGCTCTGACCAACACAATCATGTTGTTATCCAAAAATCTTTCTACTGTTGATCATCGTTTCGTCCCTTTGGACAATAATTTTTTAGTGGTTGTCTTCCATATACAAGTCCTACCGCCGTCTAGTTATCTGTGCTTTTGACAATTTTTTTAGTCAGAATTCCAGTATCTGTTTGGTAAGACAATTGTGTTCTGATTAACAATGGGGATATGAGTGCTGTATAGACATAACTAGATTAGGATTGCCAGAAAAAGGAAGGTGCTTGGTTCACCATTGTTGACATCCTTGAAATCGTTGTCACCACCAGCTCACTGGTAAATGCCTCTTTCCTTCAGGAATCCAATATATTTAGTAAATATTGCTTAATTTACACCTGAAGAGGTCTAAAATGTGTCTTGATAGACTAGAAGTTCATATCTGAAGTTTGCGAGGCCTGACATTGTAGCTGATGACCACGGTATCAGAAACTATCATGCACATTTGAATGGTTGAACATTTCCAGATTTTTATTTATGTCATCAACAACTGAATTTAGATGCATTGTCCATTGGGATGCAAATGTCATCCTTAAGATTGAACGACACTTATGCTGTTGAAAACTTAAATGTCTTAGCACAGTGTAGGAGGTGTGTCTGGGCAGGGCTAGGCGACATTACATGCATTAAGTGGTTGACAAAAAAGTGAACAAATAAAATGCAATATTGACTAGCAAAATTGAAACATCAGTCAATGAATAACCTGTGATTATCAACTAATAAGAGCATGACAGTAAAATGCACAATAACAATAACAGAATAACATGACATAAACTTAAATTAATAGTTTTAAAGGACAAATTTAATAAGATGAACAATTAAATATAGAGATTACATAGAAGCTGTGCTGTTAAGAACGCACATTGGACCATAGGCTTGACTGGTTTCTTAGACTGACTGTTGTTAGGTGACCTGCCATTTGAAAACACCTAGGAGATCATCTAGGCTTGCGTTGGCATTCAACAGCCTTGAGCCTTGGCTTGCAACAATCTAGATTTTTTTTCAAATTTTCTCTACTTGTGCTGAATCTGAAGTAGTTCTTTCCTTTTACTTTTGCTGCTCTTGTGCAAATTTCCTTTTCCTCATTTATTTTATGTTGAATGGGGATTGCATTAGAAGTATATGTATATGTGTCTCTGTGTGTGTGTATCTATCATTATAGTTATAATCATACTTCATATATTATGATATTTTGAATATCTTTATGTTCTTTTAGGTTTTTAACTGATTTGTTTTTGTGACATTGATTTCTGCAGTACTTTTTCTTGTTTATTAGAATTATAATAGAAGACAGTTTTATGGCAAAGAATGTTAGCATAAAGCCTGTGAATTTCATGAGGATTTACATTCCTTTATAAAATGGAATAGATGGTAATTGTAGGCCATAGTTTATCCTTTTAGGTTTCAAAAATTAGAATTAGAGATTTTTAGATTTCAAAAATTAGAATTAGAGATTTCATGGTTGTATCTACGAAATTAGAAAATTTCACATGCTCTAAAACATTGCAAAGAAGTGATGTTGCAAACTTGCTCTCTTTGTGCTATATAGCGTTTATTATTAACCATTGAATACTAAATTTGCTTTTTCAAGCATTTGGTTATTTATTATCATGTTAATGGAATGCCTAATGCGAGTATTATTGTGCAGTTCAATTGTTTTGTTATAATTTTTTAATAATAGGTTTTCTGTTGAAATGCTTCTCTGTTAAGTTTTAGAAATTAATCTCACATTTTATTGGTTTTTTTGGTACTGGTTAATTCTCCTAGTTCCACCTACGCTGTAGTCCTAACTCACAGCCTTAGCTGCCGTACCTCTTTTAACATGCCTTAGGATTTAGTCCTAGCACATGCCACTGCCAGGGAGACTGAATCCGCCCTCTTCCTATGATCCACCTCTGTGGGGAAACTTTAGCCATTTGCAAGCAATAATTTAGCAGAAAGCTAATGAGCTAATATTGCACTCCCATATTACAAAGCTAGGCAAGAAATCAGATTGAGTAATATTGAGACCTGTGGGCACAGCTAAGGCAACACAAACCTGCATGAGCTGAGCTCAAAATACTCAACATGGTTGCTTGCTTTTGGCTATTACATGTAACAACATTTTCCTCTTTCCAGGTTCAACAGCAAAACCAGAAGACCTTTATCGAATAATTGAGCATTTTGCACTTGGTCGTAGAAGAATCGAGCTTTTTGGGGAGGACCATAATATACGTGCAGGCTGGCTGACGGTTGGAAAAGGTCTAACTTCATCAAATTTCAATTCAGAGGTATTGCTTCTATGTGATAATCGATTCATGTGCTGGTACTTCAAAGGGAATATGGTTTACCTTAAGCACAAATAATTTGTGCCCAACAAGCAATGAAACAAATAAACATACATAAATGCGTAGATACATACCTGAGAGAGAGGGAGAGCATTTGTCAAAGTCTAGCGATGTAGACAAGTTCGTCATGATCCATTGGCTAAGAGACTTGACCCACGTTTTCTGATAAAAAGACGGTGATTTTTGAGGATAGAATACCTTTTTTGAATGGTTTGGTTTTAGCAATTGATTTTCAAGCCTCTTTTGGAAAAAATATATATGTATCATTTTTTATCAGACCAAGTGTCGTGATTCTTACTAAAACAGAGTACAAAAAGTAGTTGGCATCAGTAAAAGTGCATGTGTGAAGAAACAGATCACCTGTTCCACATCTTGCAGGGGTATATCAGGAACTTTGCTGACAAAGATGGAAAAGTTTGGCAAGGGGGTGGTGGTCGCAACCCTCCACCAGATGCACCCCATCTTGTAGCTACAACTCCAGAGATAGAAAACCTCCGGCCAAAATCTCCCCCACAAAAAAACCAGCAGCAGCAGACGTCATTCATTACTCAGGCCGCATCAAGCTCTTCCAACAAAAGAGCGACAGGCAATTCACCGGGACAGCAGAACCAGATTGGTCCCACGCTAACGCCATCTCCACCAGGTATTGGCCTGAACCAGGAGGTGTCCAGCTTGAATGTTCAGGGTGGGATTCCATGGGGTTCACCTCTGGGTATAAAGAGCATAGAGACTGGGAATATGATGACAGATGATAAATTTTTTGAAAATTATGGGACAAATGTATCGTGTGCACAGGGTAGTGGGGAGCCTGTCGATTTTGATTCTCAGAGAACACTAAATATGATGTGATTTTTTCGTTCATATTCTGGCATGGTTGCCAAGAAAATATCCATTTCTCATAGTTTCTTTGGTGATTTTTTATTGAATAGTTTTTGAGAACTTGGTGGGTTTCTTCTGCCAGTTTGCCGTGAATTTCTTCTCGCGAGAAGTAAGACCCAGCGCCAATTTAGGGTTCATGAAAGAGCATTCGTGATGATCGGAAACGTCTTTAGGATCTCTTTTGCTGTTTCAAAATCAGTCCTGGAACATGAGTATTTCAGGATAGGTGCCTTTCTTTAGTTTAATCACATAAACATATTCAAATTTTGAGAATTTTTTATTCACTGCTTTCCTTTAATAGAAGCAGTAAATTCAAAGGGTAATCAAAATGTGATCAGGTTTTTATTTTTCTTTATTTTTGTGAAAAATATTTCTTGGAAGATTTGATTATTTGAGCTACTCAAAACCGATTGAGGAGCTTTCTGCCATTCCTGCCGTTGAAACATTTTAAGAAAAATGTTGGACGCTGTCTGATTTTTTCTCCCTTAAATTTAAAGGGATTACAATGAGTGAATTGTTTCTGACATATTTTACAGCTTGACTTTAGGATGTATGAGGGGAAGTTGTACGTTTCAGGGGTATCAAACGGTTCCCAGTATCTTGGGAAGGAGACACTTCCTAGCCAGCCTTGTGATATAAATTTTGGTCTAGAGAAAAGTTGTATATATATATATATATATTTCCAAAGTCACCTAAGCCATTCATCTGAAACAGGTGAATGATTGAAAAAAAAAATATCCATTCTGATTGGATAGTTGAGTGATTTTAAAAAGCCAGTCACTGTTTAATTTTCTTTATATATATATCAAAAAATGTAAAGCTGTATTCCTCTTCCGAAAGAGTTTTAAGGCACATGTAAGAGTCAGTAGACCCCCAGCCAAAACCCCTCTTAGCTGATTAAGTACTTGTTTCATCCGTAACTCTTATGTAAGACTACTGAAATATGATGCGCTATACAGTGGCTGTATTGCGTGTGCGTGTCCATGCACCAAGGGAAGAAGGGAAGAGAGAGAAAGGGAGCTACACGGTATTTGTATTGCGTGTGCAGTATGTCCATGCGCCACATAAAGAGAGAGAGAGAGTGTGAGTTTCTCTACAAGTTCAAACACTTTAGCGTTACGTTGCACTAAGCCACGACTGTGGACGCAAAGTTGCACAACTAATAAATTTAGCTGATATAACAGACGACGCAGCTTGATTTTTGGCAAGCTCTTTTACTTTTGACAGAGATAATACACAACCTTTATAGGAGATGAACAAAATACTCTTCGCAAGGCTGGCTGGCTAGGGCGCTTTTTGTCGTTGCCAGCTTCAGCTGCATAGCTTCCCTAACAGCTCTGCCTAACCAGACTCCCCATGTACAACAAATGGTAAATTTGGAACCGGCTGTCGGTCGTGGCCATAATGCTACCAGTTGATCTTGAAGGCTGACAGCATCCCTTTCTATGCACTTTTATCATCTTCAGGTTTCTTGTGGCTGCTGATTTCAACTGGCACTGTTGATGTATACAATAGTAAAGCAGTCAGAATTAGATTAAGAAACAGCAAAAACAAGGGGAATGTCAATTTTCGGATAAATCTATTCAACAAATTAATTGTTGTCTGAGAAGTCAATGGAAGCTGTAATCCACCAGGCTAGGGTATCCGACTTGAGACCTTCAAGAGTTGGTCAATGATGAGCTCAAGGGCGCATCCCTAGACATAATCCGGTATGAGCATGCTGAACCCAACTTATCAGGATTAATAAGGAAATAACACACCTACCAACAAGGCAAGCAGGATGTCCTTCACTCATCTTTTCAGTTTTACGAGGCTGCAAATATTTTTTACTTGGATAAAGCCCGTGGAAACCATGATCATGGTAAGAAGAACTTTTGTTACTGATGAAGATATATGAACATATGAGTGGAAACAATACTTGAAAATTGTGACTCCCTGTCTGAATGAGGTTAGAAAGATTTATTTATTAAACAAGAGACCATGAACCAAATTTTCTTTGATGTAGGACCATCCGCCTTACATCTTTGACTGTGACACATGTATTGTTAACACTTAAAAAAATTTACAGAGTTCAATCAGATAATCTAAAAAAGTCCCTGCTAAACAGATCATATATATCAACCTTACAGGTTTGATCTATCAAGAACTGAAAATGTATCAATATAAAAGCAACCTTGACTCAATAATTCATTGAGTTCATTAAACCAAACATCTTCCCCCATACTAAGATAACTGGTTCCCATGGACAGACTGCTCATTTCTAGGCTGCTCACCTGAGTTTCTTTTTTCTTTTACTGTTCTAGATATCTAAGAGAAAAGTCTTTCAAAAGGTGTCTGGTCTCCTAGTTAAGTTCCCTGCATCAGATGACTTCTTTTCTGCATAAAATTTATCCGTGTAATACACACCCCTCCCAATGCACCATTTAGTGTTAGGCAGACAAAAGATTGGACAGCTTGAAGGCTGACTTTCTCCTTGCTCCATATAACCTAGTGAACGTATGCAGTTCATCAAACACCCCCTAAAGCAATGAATACCATCAAACAGCCAATCAAGCAATGAATACCATCCAACAGCCAATCAAGCGAAACTTATGCAGATAATGAACCACAAAAGAGGACAGAGAAAGAACCTTCAGACAAATTTTCATTAGCAGATATCTCTAGTTTTGCAGCATCAGCACTAGCAGCTTTCAGTTCTTCAGTTACTTTCAGATGAACTTTGCTGGAGTAAGATTTTTCACCAGCTGGAGGACCATCTGCAGTATAGGGCAAAAACTTCCATGAGAAAAACTGAACAAAAGCAAATGTACTTCACGCATCTCAGGTACAACTCAAAGGACAATAACTTTATAATAAAAGGGGCAGTCATGTATACCCCTACATAAACCAAATATAAGGCATGTCCTCTGAATCGACAGTCAACTAGTAGATAATTAGAGTGGGAATGAAGAGGTAAACCCTTTGAATCTGAGAATGCATTTTGGAACAAATCCCCCAGCTACAAGATTTGCAGCCCAACATGAAGGCCATCAAGTTCACTGACCTGGCCAGGTGTGCAGACCTATCGCAACTGCAGGTTATCTTAGGAATTGAGACATATAAAACGGCAGTGATAGACTGATATCTAATTGGTCACTTTCGTACCCCCAGTTGATAAGAATCCCTTCCCAATGCAGTGCCATGTCCAGGTAAGCATAACTAGGACAGTGTAGAAAATATAAGATGATTTCTAGTGAACCTTTTCCATGATCACCACAAGTCAATGGTAAGATGACATGTGAAAAAGAATTAGCACAGAAAATGGTTTTGAAAAAAACCAGTAGCCATGTGAGTGTTGTTGTTGTTTAGTTCAATTTATCACTTGACCTGATTCAGTCTACCTAATAAATTTCAACTAGCAACTTAGAGAACACGGTGAATGGTCCCAAAAGCAGCATGCAAGAACATGATTTGGCTTGGTGTTTTATGCTTCAGGCCAAAAGGGGGTTTGGACAAATAATAGTAGATGCAACTGACAAGCATATAAAAAAGTAATCTCAACTTTCCAATGGAAGTGGATGGCACTACCTTCTAGTAGACATGCAAGAATTCTCACTTGAGCAGCCAAACCAACCAATATGATACTTTTTCATTGTGGAAAACTCAATGTTCAGAATTAACAAAATAACCTTGAGTGCAATGTCAACCACAATTCTTAACAACCTGGATATGCGGTTAAAGAAAGGACACAAGTAACACAATTAAGACACTTCACTTGTATCATTCACAATGTTGTATAATACATAATATAATCCACACAGAAAACTGCGAAAATCACATTAATTTGTTTTTTAACGTTTTCTTCAAAATATCATGATATTTCCCTTTTTCATTTTCTTCATTTTTTTCATTAATATCGCAACACTTACGAAAATGTCACAACAGTTGTGGCCATGAACACAGCATAGCTTATAAGTTCATCATTTACCTTTTCCATATTAAAATAAAAAAATAAAAAGGTAAAAAATAAGAAACAGAGAAATAAAAGCTCGTTTACGAAAAAAATAATTGCATAAACATGATAGAATAACAGGTACATGCTACCTACAACAATGCACATTTTCACTAGAAATAATTAAAATAAAAAATACACATTTCACTAGAAATAATTAAATATAAAGTTGTCCACTTAAATTACTCTCAAGTCTTGACTCTTAATACTTAAATGAGTATAAAAAAAAAAAAAGACGCCATAATGAGAAAAAAATGTCAAACATGAGAAAATGAGGAAAAAACATAAAAATAGTGATACTTTTAGAAAAAGTCAAAAATGAAAATATCACATTTTTTCCCATTTTATTTTTTTAAATATATTTCATTTTTTATGTTTATAAAACTCAAATTTTCATATTCTTTTACTCTTTTTTTATTCTTTTTGAATTCGGTAACCTCACTGATAAAAACCAAAGGACAACACTTGTGTAAACGATATCAAATAAATAGGTTTTATTGTGTATGACGTACTCCTTAAACTTAAAGTCTTTGCAACAGCATAATGGTCCTAAGACTTGAAACTTTTAATTTTGGATGATAAACGTAAGCTCTTATACAAAAAAAAAACATGAAGCTCCTAAATTTAATCTGGTTACATTCGGCTCATATGAAAAACCACGAAAGCCAAAAATCTTCAATTTGATGACACCAGTCCTAAATTAATTTTGTCACCTTAAATGTGTATGAACTAAGAATGCATCTTATGACAAACTTAGGACTCAGCCTGAAGGAATTTATGTAACTTTAAGTTCAATAAAAAGCTATGTTTTCACTTTCTTCTAATCTAAAGATGTACCCCAAGAGATACATCATATGATTCACTACATTGCACATAACCATGATTGCTCCTGTTACATGTTTCACATTCTGGTCATTCAGCAAATGACTAAGAACATAAAGACTTCACATATATAGAATCTTAATCTTTTTCAGAAGTAGTCAATTATGAGAATATTGTTTCACACAGTTCACAAAATTCATGAAGTGAAAAACCGATAAAAACAGAAGCAAGAAAAAACATTGCACATATACCAGAAATTCTCTATGCTCTATTTATTTTGTGTGCAGCCGTGCAGGCCTCCCAGTGTTCATTTCATTTTAAACAAGCAAAGAGATTTACATGGTCCAGATTCACAGTACATGCAAGGAAACATAATACATGGGGAACCCCACATTCAACATCCTTTTGCTGGGTCCGTTATCAGCCAAATTATGACTTGAAAGTTGTTTTATAAGGAATCCTTCACATCAAATCAATCTAGGAAACCGCTCCTTCCATGTCATGATAGCGCAAGCCCCTATACCATCAAGCATTCAACTTTTTCATTGTAAGATTGCAATCCTTCTTTTGCCTTGGATTTTGGATCCACATGCATTGCCATCATACTGACACTAGATCTATATGCCCAAAAGAGGTTTCTTAATTGTGGAACGTGAAAAAAAAAAACTAGTAATAAGGCTTCTGCTTACTATTGTATCTAAGTACTTGCTCTCCAAATAAAATAACTAGGCAAACCGACAAGAACTGTTTGAGAAAAGGACATGTTTAAAATAGTTCATTGGTGTTCATCATCAAAGAACCTCACATAATTTCATTGTTTATTTAAGTGTATTGATGGGACACATCATTTAGTAGAGTGTTTACTTTATCATGCTTGGCATTTACTTGTGTGATGAAGTTGTCCCCAGCTAACAAGAGAAAGAAGAACCAAATGAAAGGAAAGAGGAAACTCACTTTTGTCTGCTACAGCTTCCAAATTATCATTCATGTATGTGGGGGTGGGTCTATAACTCTGCTGAGTTGGGACATCATCAAGTCCAATCTCCCTTTGAAGCGTGCTCTTAAAGTCCCTTGACACTTCCTGAATCATCGATAAAATCTTTTCATCCTCATAAATACACACATAAGCCACACATACGCATATATAGCAAACATGAGGATTATGTGGACTGATCTATAAAGGGTTCGATCAACTCCTCTGATTGTTCATTAGGTGTCACCTGTAAAGATATTTCATCAAAGCCAATGTACCATTTGTCGTTCACCTTTCTTAAATAAAATAAGTTTACAACCATCAATCAAACTGATAAGATGACACATAAGCAGTCCACGTAATCCCCATGGACCCCATATATATGGATATTGCTACCTATAGAAAGTAGTGCAGGTCCTATCTACTTAATCAATTTCCCATGTCATTTGTTTGTCTTACTAGGAACATGCTTATAAACAAGTTGTTTCAAACGAAGATCCATACTTTTATACCACAAAACACTGGTTTTTTTTTTTTACTTCTATTAAGCGGGGGAATCTATACAAGCAACAGTTTTCATTATGTAAAATATGCTGCTGCAAAGTTGGTGGGCAGCCTACACACACACATGCATATATAATCTAAAACCAAGTTTTCTTTTTCTAACGATAAAAATAGTTGAAAGAAGCAAATTGTTTGCTAGACAGTATGGCATTCTCTTTATACCTACAACCAAAAAATTGTTGAAAGGAATCTAGGTGTCTGCTAGACAGTATACGCTATCTTTATACCTGCAACCCCACAGACACACACACACACGTCTGTGTCTATATATATATAACCAATTTTTTTTAACTATAAAAATAGTTGAAAGAATCAAAGTGTTTGGTAGACAATATAGCGTTATCGTTATACTTACAACCCAAAGAAAATGGTTGGAAGAATCAAGATGTTCGCTAGACAGTATAGCGTTATCTTTATACCTGCAACCAGACACATGCGCATGCACAAGATGCACTTTAAAAGGCAAATTAATTGAGGGGCCCACCTGAAGTTCTTGTATGGTAGGTCGAAACGCTCGCAAAGTCTTTCCTAGATTACGTGCCACCTGAATTCATACCAATCAATTAAAAGCCAGAATTTGGAATCACGGAGAATACAATTTGGATAATCTAAACATTTAGGCGAGAAAAAAGGTCCAAGAGTTAAATAAGCTAGGCTATAAAAGGAAGAAATTAATCCGTTATAAACTCAGCGTGAGATATCTAAATAATGGAACCGAATTATGTAAACAGGTGTTGCCTTGTCCCATCTGATTTTCCTCATGATTCAATTTGCATACAAGGTTACAAAGATTTTTTAACACAAGAAAAAAACAAAGTCATTAACCCGCAGAAAGAGCTATCGACGATACCATGTTTGGTGCTGCAGCAAAAAAAAAAAAAAAAAAAAAAAAAAAAAAAAAAAAAAAAAAAAAAAAAAAAAAAAAAAAAAAAAAAAAAAAAAAAAAAAAAAAAAAAAAAAAAAAAAAAAAAAAAAAAAAAAAAAAAAAAAAAAAAGAAGAATCAAACGTTGCTGTCAATAAATATGTTGCTACAAATGAATATGATACAATCTCTAATACCGATTCCTAGAACCACAAAAGGAAATTCCTCCTCGCCGGCTCTCCCTCTCTACTTCTAGAAAGAACTGCAAATATTTTCAAGTTTTAAAGAGAAACGCTAGAATAGAAACTCAACTTTTAGAACTGAAGAGTTTCAAATATTTTCATAGTTCAGATTCACAAAAACCAACATAGGAACTAGCAAGACTATACTAAAGGCGCCCCAATAAGATTATCAGAAAAGTTGACCCTTGAACAAAAGGGTTCCTCTCGATTCCCTTCATCTTAGCATAAATTAACACTAATGATTAACTACACATAGTAGCATATCCATGTAACATAAACATCACCCTGTAGACCATTAACAACTTCCAATATCTTCTATTACTACCTCAGCAAGGCCTTTTGGACCAAAGACCAACAAAGCCACCACTCCAATAACCAATGCTTCAGGAGCTCCAACCCCAAAGAGAGAGGCATAAACTGTCCCGTATCTGGAATTCATTCTTCTTTCTGTAACCACCCATCGAAGTGCAGATATAAATACCATAAAAAGAAATTCTCAAAGCCAAAGCCCATAAGAGGAAAGATAGAGTAAGGCAACATTGTCGGCTTATTGGAAAATCGATACCTCTTCTCCCAAGTCTTCTTTGCTTCGGAGAGACGCCCAAATGAATGAGGACATTAGGAGAGGCCAATGGCTTGAAAGGAAGAAGCCTGGTGTAGTGCGCAAGTGAGAAATGGGCAGGAGCAGAGATGAAAGCAGATTTTGGATGTGTTGGAGAAAAGAGAAGACAATTTGGAAATGAGGATGTCGCAGAGGCTACAGTTAAAGCCATGCCGATGAGGAAAATATGGGCTCAAAACGCACACGAACTTTCTTCTCCCCTCTTGTTTCCTTCAACTTCTGCTCCCACTGGTCGATTCTTTCACCCCCCATAAACTTGTCTGTCGTTGAAGCCGTTCATGGAGTATGCGTGTATCAGTTGCTCACACACTCTCTCAATTGCTCTCTCTCTCTCTCTCTCTCTCTCTCTCTCTCTCTCTCTCTCTCTCTATCCAGACAGACCACTCCCCTTCGTTCACTTATTAGAAAATCTGCCCCTATCCTGCTATCCAGTCGCTGTCACTAAAATCCAAACAAAGATTTTTTTTTCTTTTTCGTTTTTCAATGGATCAGATCCAATCCCAACACAAATCAGAACGATTTAGTTACCAATGGATCAGATCCAAATCCAGTCCAACAATGATTATTAAACTCGTCGAGGCGACAGAGGTCACTCCTTTTTACCAATGGCTCAGATCCAAATCCAGTACAACAATGATTACACCCCTGATGGAACCCCGCTCTCGCTTAGGTTTCCTAGTGGTTGAAGGAGAATCCTTCTCTTGACTACTCGCGACCTAGGAATCTCGTTTGGGACAGTGGCCATTTCTTTAGGGGCCAGTTGGCTAGTATGGTATTTTGATTCTGATTCCACTTGAAAAATGGAATTTAAATTTCATCCCAATTCTAATTTGCAAGATTTCAGAATCAAAATTCCACTTGAAAATGGAATTGAAATTTTCATTTCAATTCTATCCAATTATAATTTGCACGTGCATTTGATAACTTAGAATTTTCGTTCCAGAATTGAAAATTTCTCGTTTGATTCAAATGGAATTATGTGACTGTTGGATTCACATCAACTATTGCAGACTTCTAAAGGCACAGTAAAAACATAATTCAACACAAATAGTCCCCACATAGGAAGAAAAAAGCCTTAAATAAATCAAGATTAAACAAATCAATTGTTCTATCTGTTTCTAAGGTACACCTGCTTTGGTTTCTCTCTATTTCATGTGCTTGAGCTTGTCTTCTCAACTTGCCTATAGAAGCAGTCTCTCGAGCCTGGCTAGCCGGACTTCCCAGTAAAAAATGAAATAGGTAGGTCAGTGCGGATCAACTCCTCAGTTTAACAGTTCTCTCCGATCATTATATGCTTAAAACCAAGGCATCACCTGTTATGCATGATTGACGTACCATGTCCAGCCCATTTCATCTAAGCTAAACTGATGTGTTTCATCACTAGAAGGAGGGAAGGGAGATAGAAAGAGCTTACCAATCTGAGCTTCAAAAATTAGAAGGTTATTATGAACAACAATGACAATCTTTGTTGAGATGTTAACTAAGATCTTCTGAACTCTTTCAAGAGGCTTCAAGGTCCTTTGAATTATATTGGGGTTTACAAAGGGCAACATACGCTCCGCACTTCAAAATAGCTTTTCTAATCTCCCCTTCCATTCATCCCAAACAGAAAAAGCAAAATAAATAAAGTAATAATGCAACAAAAAAAAAATTAAACAAACCAAAATTGATCTTTGTCGGCAAAAAGCTGGTGGGAATAGTAGGAAGGACTGAGATGCTATTCTCTGTAACACATCATCCCGCTCTCCAACCCCTGTGAAAAGGTCAATGCAAAAAGGAAAGGCGACATTGATCTTTGTCAGAAAGCAAACAAGATGGGCTTACTTTTGCTCACAATAAACAATTCAAGAAAGAAAAGTGATAAAAAAATTATGGGTTTGGAACCCTTTAGTTTTAGTCTCTCGAGGGTTCATATTCTGGTAAGATACTCTCAGTCCATCTTGGGAGAAACTAGGGTTTGGAACTTTGGCTATCTTCATGTTCTATTTCATCTTTAGTTTCTTAAAGCATCGAACTTAAACTTAGAGCTCTATGTTTCCTGCAACTCTCAAAACCAATTCAGTATTCATTTTCACAAGAGACTCTTCGAGTGAGATAATCATGCTCAGCCATGGCTAGGGATGTCAATATATCTGATTTGAATCAGATATCCAATCGATCTGATCCGAAAAAATTGGATACGAAAAAAAAATTAATATCGATTAAGAAATTGGATCGGATTCGTATTTAATAAATGGCATCCAATCGGATTCAGATTCGGATATATATAAATATCTGATCAGATTCAGATACAAATTTGGATCGGATTCATTTTTAGACAAATATAATGTATCTAATGCTATTAAATTTTTAAAATTGGCAAAATGAGGTTCAAAATTCGGATTCGGATATAAATATAAAAATCAGATTCAGATTGTAAAATCAGATTTCAGATTTGGATTCATATGTGACTTTTCTTTATTTGAATTCAAATCTGAATTCGAGTCCGAACATGTGTATCCGAAAAAGCGGAAAGGATATATATGATCCGAATATGATCCGTTCACATCCCTAGCCATGGCCGCTCATCTAAGACCTATACTATGATCACTCATCACTTATCAAGATCCAGACGGTTCAATTGATGGAAAGCAGGGGAGATCACTAATATGGGCCAAAATCTTCCAGCGAAAGAATCAACACTCAATCTGTTTGATTGGTAGCATTAAGGCCACAGTGCCGGCGAAATTTGTCAGCATGTTAGAGAGAGAGTTACCCTTCTATCCCATCATTACCCTTCTCATATATATATATATATATATATATATATATATATATATATATATATATATATATATATATATATAGAGAGAGAGAGAGAGAGAGAGAGAGAGAGAGAGAGAAAGAGAGAGAAAAAGAGAGAAAGAGAGAGTTAATTGCAATCGATCAATTGATTGATGGAGAAAACTCAACTGATCGATGGTAAGAGAGGGAAGGAAGGCACCAATTGAGTCATGTTGACAGGTGGTGAGGTATATATCTCTACTGCTAGGTTTCATATTCCATCTCACTGATGAGAAGTTGATGAGTTACTACATCAACAGGAAGGTTCATGGCAAGCCTATCAGAGAAGCACCATCTTGAAAATCGATGATTACAAGTCCGAGTCATGGGATCTCCTTGGTTATAAGCTGAAGTGTCTAAATGTCTAAGTACGGATAACAAGTCCGAGCCATGGGATCCCCTTGGTTATAAGCTCAATGACCTAAATGTCTAAGTTCTGGATGTTGTCCTAGCCCATTTTGTCTCTTAGTTGTCTTCATATAGATCCAATTATGTACGTTCCGCGCATGCATTAGGATAAAGGGTTGAGAGGAAAGATTTCATGTTCACTTGGAAATGTGATCACATAGAGCCCTCTCAATCTAGGAGTTTTATCAAAACAATGTTTATTCTCTTATTTATTTTAACCCTCATCTTAGGCCCACTGCATTAGAGCCCATTGTTTGTGCATGTGTTCATGATTTTAAACTTCTCTAAACCAATACAAGCCTCTGCCATCATGTGGTGAGATTCTCCCTATTAAGCAATAACTTCAAGGGGGTTCAATGACTGGACCAACTTACTGGAGCCAGCCAGGTATTGGCACTTTTCTTACCACATACTGAAAAAATATTCCCCCATGTCAGTAAATGGACTAGGAGAAAGGTGACACCTAAACCATAGAACCTACAGAATCCAAGAATATAAGCATTACTGTGTTATGAAATTACTGATGATAAAAGATGCTGAGCAACTTGATCTAGCAATCCAAACTATTTTCTAAAGTTGCATGATAGATCAATGTCTCTTAGGGTGTAGTATTTGAGTATTTTTGTATGAACAATGTTTGATTACTGTTTACTTTGCATGCATATTGTTTTCTTAAAAATTGAATGAGAACTTCAAACTGTCATTTGTTTCCCATGTGAAAACTGTCAAGAATTTTATAATCAAGTCTTGAGGATGGTCCCTAGAATGTCTCTTCAGCTTGATCTATGTCAAATGTGTTTACTATGTTGTCTGAGCCCCTTATTGGGTTAGGCCAGGTAGGCACAATCTCTTCACCAAGTCTAACAACTTTACTATCATATTTTGATTTCGTGTATGTTCATATTTCTCCATTTTATCATTGAGTCAAGCCTGTTCTTGTGAACAATGATCATTGTTTTTCCTATTTCTCCATTTTACAATGTTTGCAATTATCGTGACCACACCAGGTTCATTTTATTTTGGAACTAATTTGCGGCTATAATGCAAAGCAATAACAAGTAGTCATAATAACTCCCCTTCCTTGTGTTCTCTTTTCTTTAATCCACTTTTGACTTATAGCAGTTTGATCCATTTCATTGTCTTCCAAGTCTTGTCAAACTTCTAACTTTAATTGGTCTTCCAACAAGTGCTTGAGGATGGCTAAGTCAGGGTGTGCCTCCAATCTAGCCTCCCTCAATGAAAAGATGGATACAAACAAGACATTAACAACATATTTACTAAAGCAGTAGAGAGAAAAGAAGACCTAGCAACTTACACAATCTTTGAACAGTTGATTGTCAGCCTCATGAGCAAGAGCAAGACCCATAAAGGTTTCCAAAGAATTCCCCTACAAGAATTAGGCAAGAAGGGAATTGAGGAGCACATATCAGAGGAACACCTTCTGACATACTCAAAGGAACTGAATTCTAGAAGAGGACCCTTCTTTAAATGTGGTCAAATGATAGTGGTCAATCAACAAGGGGATGCATTATACAGTTAGCCATGGATAACAGGTATGCCTATATATCCCTCTCTCTCTCTCTTATTTCTAGTTTTAATTTCAATATGTTATTGAGCATATGGATTTATTTTTTGATATAATATCTTAGAATTTGGCCTGCTTTGCCTGACATCTTAAACATGCCTCAAGGATCACATGTTATACACGTGGCAAAACTTGTACATAAGCTGGGTTGGGTAGAATTAGTACCACATCCTGAGGTAGCTGACCTAGCATGTGCATACTCGAACTCACCCTAGCCTCTACACGAACCCACATTCTGAAACATAGTTTAATAAATGGATTTCGAAACAAGCATCTTTTCTCAAACTGTTTTCCAAAAATCTAGATTCATGCTTGATCAGGGTTTAAACCTACATCCAACCTACCTGTGCCTACTAAGGCCCATTGTAGACTGGACTTTCTATGCTAAACTTAGAACTAGATCCCTTTGGCCAACCCCTATAAATGCTTCTTGAGTGTAACAAAGACTAAACATTACAATGAACCCACATCTAAAACCCTAGCCAGGCCTGTACTCATGACCTAGTTAAGAATACTTGAACCACATTTGGATCTTGAGTTATGGATATTGGATTAAATATTGAATGATATTGCATTTCAACCTTGTATGTCAAATATAGACCATATAATTGGATCGATTGTATTTTGGATCTAAGACAAATGAATTTGGATTACAGATCAAAATTGTGAATATCAAATTTGGATGTCAGATCTGAACATTATAGGATCTCAAACCTGAACAATGTAACTTGTTACCAAACTTGAATTGTATCATGAACTAAAAAAATCAATCTTAGCTCTAGAACCAAATAACATCAAATCTCAATGACATTGGACACTAGTTTGCATTTAAACCCTAGATGACTCTTGGAAACCTAGCTTTGACTTCGATCATAATTAGATCTGGATTTGAACTACAATTAGATCAGTGGATTTGCATGACCATGGTCATGAATTGGAGTAAGATCATGAATTGGAGTAAGATCTAAACTTAAATTGGACATTCAAACTTAGGTTAATGACTTAAAACATGAATTTGAACTCAGATCTGAATTGGAAACCTAGAGGTGCATGCCCTAGCCTATAACCATAGTGACTTGATCCTGATTATGCGTAGTCTTTGCGTAGGCTTATTTTGCATGAACTTATGATGAACTGAGACATGAACTAAATTTCTTTTGATAAAACATTTTGAGTTCATGAATTCTCATTCTGATGGTTCACTTAGATTCCAAATTTTCACCTTTTCCAAAATTAGGGCATGTTTGCTTTCTTAGGATTTAGAAATTCCATTCTTAGAACTTAGATCATGAAGTCTAGTTGTTGGTCTAATTCTCCCTGGTAAACACATCGGGAATGGTTAGACCTCATACCAACATATTAGGTTTCGTCTCTCGGATTTTCACATGGATAAATAGAGGTCAGTACATCTAACATCTTTTTCATATTTATAGTTTATATACAAGATTGAAAAGTTTTGCATGTAAAAAACATGTATATGCACATGCACATGGTTTACATGGTAAACTATGGTATACACAAATGCTGCACACAGTGAAGCTTTATTGGCAAATAAGTTAAATGGGATTAGTATTATGTCTTTAACAATGGATTGGACATATAAAACCCCTAATTTTGCTTAACTCATGATCGAGTACAATATGGAAAACATGTTTTCAAAACGATTAATTCAAAATCAAATCTTTTCCAAACCCTAGTTTTCAAAACCTTAGGTTCATGCATGATCAAGATGAAACACTAGGTCCCAACCTAAATTTAGGATCTCTTCTAAGGCCTACCATAGACCGGTTATAGAATCCACACTTATTAGGCATCACCACTGACTAACTTTCAACCACCAACAATTAAATAATAATTCAAAATTCACCTTCAAAGATAATGTTTCATCAAAGCACATAGTACAAAAATTTGTGACATCCCAAAATCTTTATATTTACCAAATCAAATTCACAAAATGGATCAGTTGGGCAGCATCAGATCATCATGATAGCACAGCAACCTAGTTGCCATCTTTTCAATTCATGATCACTAAAAAGGGATATAAGGGTGAAAACTTGTGAAAGTTCTTAGTACAATGTCTACCCTAGGTTCATACCTATATATATTTCAAAATCAAACTTACCTTACTATCACATGAAGTCAAGATAAATAATGCATGATTCCATTATTCAATGTACATATGGATAATAGATTCAAGAATAACAAGTATTTAGAACAATAGTGTCGTGAATCTACTAAGTACATATGCCTGCAATAATTATTATATGTTGACATGCTTGCAAATTTAATTAAGTTTCTTCTTGTCAACTCCGGAGAACGGCTGCGGAGGGTTAGGCCCTCCCCTTTATTAATAATAAATGAGGAGTGTATTTATAACAAAAAAGGAGCCATTGACGGCTCTATCCCATAACATCAGGTTCCCTTAAAGGGTTGCGGCCTACAGCAGGCTGATGGCAAAAAGTGCAACCTACTTGAGCTCCGGAAATGTACAACAACTGAGAAGCTTCTAGAGCTGGCCAACCTTTGACAATTTGAAGATGCCTCCACCCGAGCTGGCTGGCTCCAGTGAATTTATTCAGAAGATTGTTGTTACTATGGTAGGCTTGCAAGTCCTCTTTCTAATTAGCACTATTAGCCACTACTAAAATTTGACCTCCCAGACCCGCTAGAGCTTCCATGCAC
Source organism: Nymphaea thermarum (assembly GCA_011799765.1). NCBI lineage: Eukaryota > Viridiplantae > Streptophyta > Magnoliopsida > Nymphaeales > Nymphaeaceae > Nymphaea > Nymphaea thermarum. The sequence goes on along the minus strand of JAANDH010000153.1, from coordinate 374,462 downwards.
TTCAACAACACCCAAAACTGGTCCCTTACTCTTCCCTTGTCCCAGCTTGCCACTGCAAATTTGATTTCCCCACCACACTAAAAAATAAGACCAGCAATACCTTGCCTGCTTTATTACACTGACTATATGAATGCCAAATCCAGCCTGGCCATGCCATTTAACCTTTCCCCACATTACACCAGTTTCTAGCCAATTTCTGACCTTCTTTACCTTCCACCCCTGGCCATCGTCTATTGGTTAGCAACTCCTTCAAGCAATTCCAGGCCCTCTCTGGTGCCTTGTGAACAATGCACGATGAAGAATGTTAAGCACTATTCCTCATTTTCCTTACGTACTAAGAAAACAGACCGACCAACATTTGGCTATAGTTTTGTTTTTAAATTTGCTATTGGTCCACCACTTCAACCCCTTAAGAACATTGTTAGCTTGGAAAGTCTTGCAGCCAAAATGGGATAAAATCTTAATCCACACCTCCTTAACGTTGTTGCAGTTAAAAAAAAAAATGTGAGAGGTCTTCTTGATCCTTGAGGCAGATGGAACATCTGAATGCAAGGCTAAAACTGAGCTTCTGAATCCTGCTGTCCAGCGGAAAAAAGCGACCTTCCACTGCCAAGTACACTGTCCAAGAGGCTCTTGGGTGGGCACCCGGTTCCCAAATAAAAGTAAAACATCTACACTTCTTTTTTGGTTTATGTTTCCTTACTTGGTCCCATAAGGTTCCTCTAGAGAGCATTTTAGGCCCTGTTTGGTAGGAGGGAAAGGGAGGGAAAGGGAGGGATTGAGCAATCCCTCCGTTGTTTGGTTAGCTAATTAGAAAGGAAGGAAAGGGAGGGGAAGTGGCAAAACCTGTTTGGTAAGGAGGGGAGGGAAAGGAAAGGAAAGGGAGGGGAGGGATTGTGTAGTGTAATTTCTTTCCCTCCCCTCCCCTCCCAAATCGGACGGATTGGGAGGGAAAGGAAAGGGAGTAAGTGTAAAAATAGTGACTGCCCACAATACCCCTCCCCTCCCCTCCCCTTTCTCTTCCCTTCCCTTTCCTTTCCTTTCCCTCCCTTTCCTCCCCTTTCTCTTCCCTTCCCTTTCCTTTCCTTTCCCTCCCTTTCCTTTCCCTCCCTTTCCCTCCTACCAAACAGGGCCTTAGTGCTTCCATTAGCCCATGTTAACACATCCTCCTTCACATAGCTAAGAGAAGGAAGCCTGACATCAATGTTGTCGCCATACAAAAACGGTTGGAGAAAAAAAAAGTTGGAGAAAGCATGCTTGCTCCATAAGCAGTTCTTTAACTAAGCAGTCGAAACAGTCTTGGACAGACTTAAGTGGGATTGTGGAACTTGGCTAATGATGGGCTGATCAGTCCACCTGTCCTTCCAAAAGTTTACTTTCTCACCCGAGTGGACCTGCCACTTGATCTGGCCTTCCACCATTCTCCAGGATTTAATTACTCTTTTTGAAAGAGCAGAGGCCTTACGTATCCACTTGTGCGCCCATAGACTTTTGGTCCGAAGGTGTCTTTCTTGCACTAACCTTTCCCATAAGGATTCCGAAGTGGCTACTTTAACAGCTGAATAAGCAAGACTAGCTTTGTTAACATCTTGGACCTTCCTTAAGCCTACACCTCCTTCCATTTTTGGCAGACATAGCTTATCCCAACTGATCAAGCGATTCCATTTGCCTTCTTCACTTCAACCCCATAAAAATCTAGCACACAAACTATCCAGTTTGCAACAGAAATTTGGTGGGAGTCAAGTCACCATACTCCAATAATTTGGAAGAAGAACAAGGACATGCTTAATTAAGCCTTGTCAACCTGCGTATGAAAGGAGCCTCTTCTTCCAATCCACAAACTTGCGTCAACCTTCAAGAGGATGAAGTTGCATTGACTTTCTGCCACGTCCCTAGCCCATAGTTCATAGGCAGTTCACCTCTTCTCCAACCTGTATCCCTGCGTATAACTTCTGTCATTCTCTATCATATTAAAGAAAAAGATACAACTCTTCATGCGGTTCATTTGCAAACCTGCACATTCTTCAAATTTATCTAAGCATTCACTGAGTCTCCTAAAATATTTCCTCTTACTGTCTATGAATAGTATGATATCATTTGCATAAAATGATGAAAAAATGGGCATACTCTTGCTTATAGTTGGAGCCTTAAGCCCTCCATTTTGAAGTTGGGAGTCACGACTTCTTGAAAGCATCTCCATCACAACAATGAAAAGATATGGGAAGAGGGGATCTCCTTGGCGAAGAACCCTTTTTGGATTGAACCAAGTTCCTTATCTATCATTAATCAACAAAGCTGAGGAGATGGTAGAAACAAAAGTCATGATCCGACTGGTCCAGGCATCACAAAACCTAGCCTTTGAAGCGCTTGTTCAAGAAATCTCCAATAAACCCGATCATAGCCTTGGCTTTCTTTAAACTCAAAACGATGCACGACTTCATTGCTCAAAAGGATCTTGGATGCATCTGCCAATCAAGAAGGCATTTTGGTTTTAAAGAGGATGTGTCTAAGAATAGGATGCATTCTCCTAACCATTATGCAGGAAATAAATTTCAAAATACTATTGCATAAAGAGATAGGACTAAATTTATCCATTTGGAGAGCCCCAGCTTCTTTGGGAACAATAACAATGTGTGTTTTGTTAATATTCCTCACTATCTTTCCGGTTGCAAGAAAAACTCTCATAGCTTTGCTAACATCTTCCTTTATGAGTGGTCAATGATATTGATAAAACTGATTATTGAAACCATCCGGTCTTGCTGCAGTGTCGGAATCAGCCTATAGAATTGCCCAATTGATCTCCTCCTCTGTCACTTCAGAAATAAGACAATTGTTTTCATCAGAGGAGACCATAGGACCTACCATACTACCATTGACCATGCCTCCCGAGGCTTGATCTTCAACTTGTCTGCCTTCATGCTTCACTACATTGATTCTATTCTTTCGGCATTTCCCTTTAACCATAGCCTGATAAAACTAGGTGCGGGAATCTCCATCCCGCATCCATTTGACTCTCGACTTTTGGCATCATTGTTCCTCTTCCAGTTTAAGTAGTCTCAGTAACTCGCGCTTCAGTTTGGGCTTCTAGAATGCCCTCTTCGCCATCTTTTTGAGTAATACCAATTTGAAGTCGCAATCTGTCAATAAAATCTGGAAGGTGAGAGGCCCTCTCCTCGCTTCACCGACTCCACTGACAAAGGGCACCCTTGGTGGCCTCAAGTTTATGAACAAAGTCTGATCATGGCACACCCATGGTTATCCGATGCCCAGGAGTAAGCAATTAACTCCTTACAACCCTGCATTCCTCTCCAGAAATTTAAGTAGCAGAACACTGACCTACCCGTGGTGAAGGAATGATTCCTTCTTTCCTCGAAGAGCAAGGGGTTATAATCAGAAGATGATCGTGGAAGGATGGTTAGACTTCTGAGCCATTGATTGTTATCCCTCCAAACAGCTGACAGAAAGCAGTGATCAAGTTTGCACATTATGTTCTCCTGACCCTCCCTATCATTATTCCACGTGAACTTACAACTGGGGTTTGAGATCTCCATTAGATCATTCTGAGACATGAATATGGAAAACAGAAGACAAGGCCGTAGGGCAAGAGGTCTCCTTGTCTTTTCCTGAGAACTACAGACTAAGTTGAAGTCCCCCATGAAGATGAAAGGACATATGGACCTACCAAGGTCCATACTCAGCTCATCAAAAAGATGTCGCCGCATTCTAAAATCTGGATCAAAGTAAACATGGGCAGCACCAAATGCTCTACTTGATCCCTTTTCTTGTAGCCGAGCACAAATCCGATGATTGCATATTTTCCATTCAAGCGCGTCCAAGCTTTGAGGATTCCAAAACATCAAAACTCTAGCCCATGGACTTGTTACATGCACATTAGAAACAACAAGATAGTTAGGTAAACGCAGGTTCACCTTCAGAACACCATCCTCAGAAAGCTTCCTGTCAAGAAGCAAAATAATGCCAGGCTGCAAAAAATTGATCTGGTACACTAGATCGTGCTAAGCTAGTCTCACCACTAGCCCTCGGGCATTCCAGCCTACAATCTTCATGTAAAAATTCAGGAAGGGACCTCCCTGCCACACCCATGGATATGTTGGACTTCCATTGGCGCGTTCCCTTGTCTCCATCTGTAGCTCTAGCATGCAGCAAAGGCTCAGCCTTAGGTTCAACAGTACCCTCTTGAACATTGATAGTGACTGGTTCCTCCCCAATTAAGTCATTCCCACGATTGATGCTGACTTCATCTTGCAATATAATGTCAGTGATCTCTCCCACAGCCTCCACTGGTAGAGCAGGGCCTGACGATTTCTTTCTGAACTTGCTTACCTCCTTGCTTTTGAGTGGTCTTTTCTTCTCCCTAGATCCTTCTTTGAAACTGTTTTCCACAATCATATCACTCTACTGCAGGCCTTTTTTCTTCTTCCTCATAAGGAGCTCTGCCCTCCCTTGGCTAGACTTGGAGCCTGTATTCTTGCATTCCTCCTCCACTTTCTGTTCCACCTCCATTGGAGCTTCTTGAGCAATACAAATATCTGACCTAAGTCTGTTGTGTGCCATACAATCAGTTTGTTCCTCCATACACTTGATAATATAATCCACAAGTGTAGAGGCAGACCTCTGAGCAAGAACACGGTCATATTCATCCTTACTTAAGTTAAGAGAATATGACATGGATATAGAAGGATCAGTAGAGGACTCAACCGTAGATATTGTTGCCTTTGAATGAGCTGCTTGAGATAAGGAGGAACCTTTTTTTGTGGTGATTCTACCTCCACCACGTCTAGAGCAAGCGCTAGAATGGAGGTGAGAATGTTTGTCTCAACAATGATCCTCTAGATGACCCACTTTGCCACAATAAGAGCACTGAAATCTGTCGCGTCCTACACCACGGCCTGTACCACGTCTCTTAATGGCACCAAAAGAACTATGGCTCTGTCCTCCTTGTATCACAAGTGCAGAGACTGGTGTGTCATGCGTAGTTTGAGAAAGAACGACTGCAAAATGACTCAGCCTATTATACGTCTCCAAAATCTAGAAGATCACTAACTGTGAGAATTTGAGATTTTGCCACAGAGTATTCTTGAGATTAGCCAGATAGAAACTTTGCTATTGTACCAATTTCAAAGTGTGATGCATAACAATGTTGGCAAGGTGGGCGAAGAGCTTTTAACCATTCATATGCAGCAGTCAATGTAAAAAAATAATGAGATAGGTCATGATCCCCTTGTCGTATGTTGCATAACTCTTCTTCCAATTGTAGAATTGTTTGCATCTCCAAAAATTTTATTTATTTTTGGCTTTTGTAGTGCTTCAGAAAAATGAGGTTTTGTTTTGAAATAGCAAAGAAATAGAATCACCGTCAGTACGAAGATCGACCATTCCCGACACCTTTACCGGGGCTAATCAACCCAAGGGCTATGTTTATCATTGATGCATTTCCTTTTAACTTAAACATCTTTTTTATTCTATATGTAGTGTAAGAAAATATTGAAAGTTTGATGTTTCATACTTTTGAAAAAGATTCTTAAAGAGTTGCTTGAGAATGTGAAATGTTTTGGGGAAAACTAGAATTGGAAAATCTTTCTAAATATCATTTGGAAAGGGATATCATTTGAAGTCATTTTAATGTTTTCTTAAGACTTTAAGTAGGTTTGAGGTTTTTCTCTAATTCGGTTACCATCTAATTAGAGTTTCATCTCATCTCGCTTAAATTTTTTTTAAAGATGTGATTATGTTCATTTATAATATTAAGTGAATGTGAATACATGGATGCATTGATCATATATGATTGGAAGAAACCAAAATATTCCTACCACAACATATATTTTTACAAAGAAAAAAAGTTTTTTTGAAATTGGATTCGGGTTGCAGACCATCAAGCATGAACCTAATATTGGGTCATTACTTGAGTTGTGGTCTTAGTGAAGTTGGCAAATGAAAAATTAAATCTTAAATGATAAGAGAAAAGTATTGAAATGATGGAAAAGATGAAAGACTGTCATAGAGAAAAATATAGAAGAGAGAGAGAAAGAGATCTTAAAAATCATAAAATGAGATATTTAAAAGAAAGAGAGATACATATTCATATGCATATATATATACATATAGATATGTATATAAAACTTTGTAAAAATAATGTTTAAATCAAATAAAGATGAGAAGATCATTTTAGAAAGAGAGAGAGATCTTAAAATGGAATACACATGTACATATATTTATATATATGTATATGAAAGTTTGCAAAAGTATGTTAAATCATAAAGAGAGACAGATGAACGAATCATTATGTACACATATATGTATATACATACATATCTTCATGATATTAGAAATGAAGAAATGACTTAAAACAATTACTTTAAGTTTGATGTAGGCCGGAGGAGAGCTTGAACTCATATAAGAGTCTAAGCTAAGTCTCCAAAGTCATATTAGAAAGAGTTTTTAGAAAATATTTTGGAAAGCATGATTTCAAATATTTTTGGTATATGAATATAAAGTATAGTTACTTAGTTTGTTACAATGGAATATGTTTATAAGGGAATATGTTTCTTCCACTGTTGGGTATGGAAGAAAGCTAAACCACACGATAATATGCTTATTAAGGTTCCTAATAGGATTATTAGAAAGGAAACTAGTGCAAGATGACATGCAAATGCATATTAACATGTACATATTCGTGAGGGTTTTCCCTGGGTTGGACAAACCTCAACCTCAAAAATCAACATGAAAATAAAGAGTCCACAAATCACACTATCATTCGCATCGTGCATTCACATATAAATAACTATGCATGTATAATATCTTAAAACAAAGCAAAGTTCAAGGAAAGAGAGATAACATGATTCGATCATAAAAATGAAATGTTGTCTCATCTTCTCATGCTTTCGGTGCACTTTAGAATATTCTTTTGACTCTAAAATAGATATTTTAGGGCTATCTTAAACGGCCATGGGGAGATGAAGAATAGAGGAAAAAGAGAGAATATGATTTAATCATAAAATGAAAGATATCTCATCTTTGCATGCTCCTGATGCACTTGAGCATAACTTCTTGTCTCTCAAATAGAGATTGAAGGTTATCTCCTTTGGCCATGGAGAGAGGAAGAAGAGAGAAAAATAAAGGAAGAAAGAGGTGAGATACTGATTACATACCTCTAGTGAAAAAAACTTTTGGAAAAGTGAACAACCTTGCTTGAAGATCCCATTGAGTGAAGCTTTAAGATGATGCCTCCAAAAGGGTTGTGACTTGATGAAGTTTCCTCCCAAAATGAGAGAAGAAAAAGATGTGAGAAAGAAAGAGGAAGAGAAAGATAGAAGAAGAGAGCTAAAAAACTCTAAGTCCTCAAGTGAGAATTCACTAGAGTTTCTCCCAGCCTAGCACATGCCCAAGAGGGGAAAAATGGGGGATATTTATAGAGAATTTTGGAGCCAAAATTCAAAAATTTGAATTTTTTAAATTTCTCAACAATTTCATCCGAATTTCACATAATTTTGAATTTTTTTAATAAAAAAATAGGTTTAACTAAGTGGGATTGGCCCTTAGCCCTGTAAACACCCATTTGGGGTGTACGCAGGGCTATTGCCCATAGAAAAAGACCCAAAATTGCCCCCCCAAGGGACAGTTTTTCATCGAAATGGGAAGCCTCGGCGCGCCAGGTGCGGACAGCTCCCGCGCCTGGCTCGCTGCGCAAGCACGCAGTGCCCTTCGCGCGTCAGCACGCCGCAGTGCGCTTTGCGCAAAGGCGCTCGCTTGCAAGCGCTCGAGCGAGCGTGGGCACTCGAGTGAGTGCTTATTTGAGCACTCACGTGCGTGACGCTCGCTCTTGCGAGTGGTCGCACGAGCGTGGCGCTCGCTTGCGCCCTCTTTTTTTTTTAAGATAAAATATAGTAAAATATAGAAATATTATATATATATAAGAAGCATAATATATATTTTATTTAAAATATAAAAAAAAGTTTATTTTTTGTTGAAATTGGGCAGTCGACTCCATTTTGACCTACTCGTGGCTCGTTTTGAATGCGGATTTGGTTTAATTAGCCACCGACGTGTTCAAAGCTTCACAAACATATTTTGGTGCGAGAATGAAGTATAAAACAAGGGAGAGATCTATGCATGTGCGCGTGATGCTTATAGCACGACACCTTGTCGTTTTGAGCTCGATTTTTTATTTTGAGTTTGAAATGATTGATTTGGATCTAAACTTGGGTTTCAAATTTCATTTTAGATCTAACAGTCACAAATTTGTTTTGGGTCTCAACTTTAGATCCAAATGCTAAAACAATAGCCCCCTTTTGAAAAATTTGGTGTGATAACAAGAATCTTAATTACATTAACGGCATGTGAGTATGTCTTCCTCAAGAAAGACCACATATTTTTGTACTTGGTATAATATGCAATAGTTGGACCATATGGGACTCCACACTATTCATAATCCAAGACATAACAATGTAATTATCTTCATCCCACACAGCATATACTCCTTTTTTCTTAGTAGGTTCATCATCCTCAAGAACATATTTCTTCCTATGACCAGCTACAACAGACATTATCAATATCCTAGACTATATTTTGTAGTTTGAACCATTCAATTTGATCGTGGTTCGATAAGAGAATGAATTTTCAGCAATCTTGTATTCAGTAGCATTTTCATATTTACTGCTTTCAGTCATAGTAAAAAACCAAAGTAACAGAACACAAAAATCACAGCTAAAGGACGTGCAGTAAGTTGACCACAAATAAGGGAAAAATGAGCAAGCAACAATTTCATATATTGGTTTCAGGCAGCAAACATACAGAGGTCTAACAATAAATCTCAACACAACCTTTCGGCTCCACTCAACTTCAACTATGTTGTGAATCTTTACGATTTCAATTTTGCCATAACACATACAGACTGCCTGTTAGGATCTACCAGGTACCACACAACCAAGTATATCTGAATGTCCAAGAACTTCTTCACGGAACAAAAGGTTAGATCTGATACACAGATCTGAATGTCCATGATCTTCTTCCACAACAACAAAAAAGTAGATCTGATAAACAAATCTAAACATCATAGATCTTCTTCCACGACATCAAAAAATCAAATCTGATGCATCAACAACAAAAGGGCAGATCTGATACATAACGCCACATATCTTCTTCCACTGCAACAGAAAATCAGATCTGTTTAGGGCATATCTGATACATAACGTCATAGATCTTCTTTCACGACAGTAGAAAATTAGATCTGATAAACAGATCTGAGCACTAGATATTCTTCTACGGCAACAGAAACTCGGATCTAATACATCCTAATCAGATTCACCATCTTCTTCCATGACAGCAACTTCATCAACGTTTCTCCATGTCTTCCACGACAATAGCAACACAGGGGTGCTAATCACGTTTCTACATGTTAAACGTGGTTCGCCCCTTCCACCAAACATGTTACTTGCTTCTCTTAAAATCAGCGGAAAATGTACACGTGAACCCTAACTTGGAGGAAGAGGCAAGAGATGAAGGAGGGAACGTGAAACCCTAGATAACACAGTCCTAGCTCTTGTGCTCTGATACCACGATGCATATTGAAGAAAGGAGGAGACTAGAGAGAGAGAGAGAGAGAGAGAGATGTTGTGATAGGGGGGAGAGAGAGCCAAAAGAGATGTCAATTAACGGAACCCTAATCTCCTTTAAAAGGGATTAGGGCAGGCGGTACACCCTTTACAAAAAAGGTCCAACAACTATAAGCAAATATTTAAATACATCCTCTCTAACTTTCTAATATTTCAGAAATACTCTTTAATAAATTATATGGATTATGGAGATCCAATGATAGATATTAAATTGAAGATGTAAAAGCTATGACATTTTTCCAAGAGTCAAAAATACCCTTTGAAGGAGTAGAGAAAGAAGAGGGAAATTAACAAGTTTCCTTAAATAAAACCTCTTGGCTCTACGTATGGTATTTCAGGATATTGAAAAAACAACTTGACATTTGTATTTATAATTTAATCTCCACCATATGATCTCGTTAGAGTTGATGGCCTAGATTGTTCTCACATATATATATATATATATATATATAGACCTGGTAGGGACAAAAAAAATTCAATCATTGAGAATGGAGTATAGTAAATTTGGAAGCAATATGCCTCCATTATATAAGGGTATTATGGAATATCAAAGATGATTGAGCATTGATATATGTTGTCCAGTTAATGTTGGTTGCAACGCAAAATTTTGAGTGGATCCCTAGTCTATGAATGCCTTGAGCAATGAACTTCCTATTAAAAAGTTGCATTTAATGACAGTTGATACTGAGTTATCAGTTAGTGAAGGTATAGCCAAATACAAAGATAATTCAGAGATTCAAAGCCAATGGTGGGTGTACAACAAAGATGTAGATATCATTTGTCTCAAGGTAATGACAAGTTGAAATGGAAATCTGATGGTCGAATTGTGAACTCTAGAGCTCAATTGTAGCAGAAAGATAGAGCTAGAGGTATTGTGGCCAAATGGGGCAGGGAGCTTTGGAATTCTTATTAAGTTTCAGGGGCATGTTGATTTTCTTATGTTATGAGTGTCTCCAAAGATCTCAATGGTTTGGGATTACTCTTGCGTCTAGGTGTGCTTTATGTAGAAAAGACGTTGATAGTTAGCAACATCTTTTGTTTAAGTGTTCTTTGGTTGCAAATATTTGTATTTGCATTATCAATTGGTTTGGTGGCTATAGAACTCCCTATGGTGAATGTGAAGAGTATAAAAGATTATGGGCCCTTTATTTAAATATTATAATGTGAAATTTATGGCTTTTTTGTAACCAAATTGTTTGTAAATGGGTGTCAAGGTTGCTCAAATATGCTCAATCTAAACTATGGCACTGCTGCTTTGATTTTATCCCAAAATTATAGTGGTCAAAGAACATGAGGAGAGCTATTCAGTTGTGGTTAAAGCTATGCTCTTTTAACCTTTTTGGAAAGAAATTCAAACCTAGCCTTGTTTTCCTGTGGAGATGGATACTATGGTTTGTGAACAAGCTGTCAGATGTGCTTCAATTTTATGGTTTAATGGTGAGATTCAAGTGGAAAGATGCATCCATGGTTAGGGGGAGGTAATGTTCAATGAGTCTTATTTGTTGAACATCTTGGTCACCAGTCTTAATTAGAGTCTATTGCTATTGAGCCGTTTGTTGCTGCACTAGAGTAAGTTGTTGTCATGTCATTCTCTAATATCTTTTTCTCTTGAAGTTCATGTTTCTTTCTCCTCTTTTTGTTTCTATCATTAATCGTACATTCTCTAACAAGTTTGGTGTTATAGTTTATTAATTATATTGGAGTTATATTTTCATTATTGGCTATTCAAAAAAATAACTTCTATTTTGTAAACTACAATTGGTCATCTTCCTTCACCTGATGATGTCCAATTGCTCATTTACTCTCTCTCTCTCTCTCTCTCTCTTCCTTTGATGGGTATTTTACACTCTTCAAAAAACAGTTTAGCTAATATATTTACAATTAATCTCCGCTATCTGAACTTATTGGAATTGATGGCCTAGACGATTCCCAAACAGCTAGCCAACACAAACTTTGAAGGGAATTATCATATGGGTTATGGAGATACCGCGAAGCCAAGAGCCTAAGGCCCCGTTTGATTGCTGGGGTAAATCTTTTGGAGATGGTGAAATATGTACAGGCGGGTGAAATTTCACCCGCCTGTCTCATGTCGTATCAGACGACATAAAATTTCACCTGATTTCAGTCATGATTCGGGTGAAATTTCACCTGTGAAAAAATCCGAGCTCACAACATTCTTAATGCGTAGGTGTAGACATCAACATTTTGTTGTTTTGAAAGATATCTATCAATTTCTTCCCACGTCAAATTGGGGTGGAGAACAAAAAAACAACAACTACTAACGGTTCTGAAAAAAGTCTCCTAATTTTTCTACTTTGTGCATGAAACAAGGTTAAATTTAGTTGTTTTGGAAGATATCTTCTAATTTCTTCCCACGTCAAATTGGGGTGGAGAAGAAAAAAAAACAACAACTACTAACGGTTCTGAAAAAAGTCTCATATTTTTTCTACCTTGTGCATGAAACAAGGTTAAATTTATCAGGTTAAATTCTTCAAGTGCATCAAACATGGTTAAATTTACCATGTTAAATTCTTCCTGTGCATCAAATAGGGCCTCAGATTGAAAGAGGAAAAAATTTCATCCTGTAAAAATTTTCAGAAAAATTTACTACGTTAAATTCTTCTTGTGCATCAAACGGGCCCTAATCTACTTTTTTACCTTTTAAAGGAGAAGAGAGATAGAGAAAAAAAAAGGTAAATTAATGAGTTTCCTTAAATACCATTCTCTTTTAAGTGGAATTTGGGGTTATTGACAAAACAACTTGAATTTTATATTTATAATTTTAATTTCCACCATCTTATCTCTTTAGAATTGATGGCATAGATGGTTCTGATCAAGTTTGATATATATATATATATATATATATATATATATATATATATATATATATATATATATATATATATATATATATATATATATATATATATATATATATATATTTGGTAGGGACGCAAAAAAAAAACTTAATCACAGACAATAGAGTAGCGAGTAAAATGAAATGCACCAAAGTGATAGGGAGATCTCACAATGTTCCATGGAATGGGTATTTTCATGTTTGGGGTGGAAATAACTAGAAAGCCCGTGTGGTTAAAAGGAAAACCCCTTCGTATAAAGGTTTTTTTTTTTAAATATAAAAAATGAAACTTTTTATACAATGCCTGACATACCATTTCAGTTTCAGAAATAGCCATATGAGGGGTTGTACATGTACATGGCCTTCATGAACATGCAATGAGGTCTACTGTAAGCGTGATGCGGATCTGATCTGACGCTAAGAGAATGACACAACGTAGATCAGATATGCCTTCTACTTTAGATTGAATTGAGAATCGAATGAATGCAGTTCTGCATTTCTTGCATATCAATTATAAATTTCTCCACCCAAAATCCAACTAATTGGATCGGGAGGCTGGTTTTATGTAAAGTTTGAAGTGATTTTTGCTACTTAATCGCGAGTCATTAGAATTTTCGGCAGTATAAGAGGGTCATTGTCAACCTCTAATTTGATATTTGAAGTGATTTGAGATCATTGGGAATCTTAGGGCCGTGGATTCAAGATCAGACCCTATTTTCATTGGACTTCAAATTTGAGGTCAATTGTTTACATAGTAGGTCCCATATAAAATGGATCTAGATCTTAAACCCAATGCTATCAAACATGGTCTAAATGAAAAATTAATTTCATGCACAACAATATGCAACTGTGTATGTGTTGCACCGGGTCATCAATGCTCCAGTCCAAACCAGACAGGTGTCAGGCGGCCGGGTGGGAGGCAACTGCTTGCTTCGCAGTTATTATCAAACTACGCTGACTGTTGACTCCGTTTGAAAACAACCATCACGTCACGTCACGAGCAAAGCCCTACGCTTTGCGAGTGCGTGCTTTGTACGTCATGAGCACTGAAAAGTGATTGCACAAAGCACTCGCTTTTCAGTGCTCATGACGTCAAAGGGATACCACAACACCAATTCACCTATTAGAACGGTGGTACAGAGTCGTATCTTTGACATCCAGCTTATGTCTTCCTTGTTCGGTTGACATTCTGTAGTTGGTTGGCCAAGGAACTAGGCCACCCACGTGTAACATTCCATAACTTTAGTCTCGTATTGAAAATTGTGAGGGATCTTCAAGGACTTACAAAGGAGGGTCATTAATGAGATGTTTGTCTTGGTTCCTAGTCTTTTTAAGGTTGGAGCCGAAGTTTTTCTGCTTGAGCTTGTTTTCAAATTGATCAGCTATTAACAAAAGTCTCAAATCAATTTATAAGGAAATGGGAAAAAATAAATTAAAAAAATAAATAACTTGCTAACTTAGGGTCAGATATCAATAGCGATCAAGAAATAAAAATATATATTTTTTTATGCAATAAATAATTCTCACCCTTTTTTTCTTGGGTCTTTGTTTGGCTTTAAGTTTGGGTTCACTGAGAAAGAGAAATATGATCTGGCCGTGCCTAGCCCAGCTGGTCACGTATTTGACCCTGTTTACTTGATGGGATGAAGTTTGACCCACATATTTGTTGGCACCCAAAAGAGAGAATGAATGCACAACTTTCGTAAAAGGAATAATGATATTATCAATGAAGCTTTTTAAACATGCACAATTTAGATCTGCAAACCAGAATGGTTTCTCGTTTATTTCAAATTAAAATTAATAATAAGTGTGCGACAAGATTTTGCGCAGACTTAAAAAAAAAATCTCCTTTGGCACTATTATGAAGCCATAAAAGGTCTTAAAAGTGCATTTATAGATCTAAAGCAGAAAAAAAAAGGTTGAGTGGGTACAAACTACAAAGTGCTGAAAAAGGGGTACAAAATGTTTTGTGTTTGCATAAGAAGGAAAGGACTACATGCATGTTTTGGTTTGAGTTTTCATGTAACATGGGATAAATAAACAGTTCTTTAATTAATTTAAAGGTTCAATACAGATATATTTTATTTTATTTTTGTAATAAAAACGTCACTATTAATAACTTTAGTTCATAATTTGTAATTATTCAACATTTTTTTTAAAGTAGCCTAAATATTCCATTTATTTTAACTGGATATATATAAACCCAAGAAAGAAAACACAGTTTTCACTTATACAATATATATATATATATATATATATGAATCAGAGAAATGATACAATTTACTTAAGGTATTTCTTAACCAAAAATGTATCACCTAGCCATGTAAATATAAATATATATGCATATGTGTATACACGCTAGAAAATGGCCTGTCAATATAGGTGGATTGTATACATTAAAAATTTAAAAAAAAATGGGTGAAATATTTTAGAAATTAAATATTTAAAAATAAATTATGTAACTTTTTTAGAGTGGCGCATACTTAATAAAAATAGACATATTATATTAGTTATGCGTATAAACTTAAGTACTGAATGACTCTGTTATAAGACGGTTTTTCCCGGACCATCCTATAGTTTCCCAGTGGCTCGTAACAGACTCACACGTAAGATTGCATATTTGAGTTGAGAGAGGAAGAGAGGGGTAGTACGGCCCAGCCACATTAGCTTCATTTAATAACTCGGGCCAGTTGTGCTATTCATCGCATAGCTGACCATGCAAAAACAAAAAAAAGTTTAGGAGATTGTTGTGTTCATCATTTGATTGAAGAAGTTATATATATATATAATAGACAGAGAGAGAGAAAACTTGTTTTCACATGATCACACCCCCTTCAAAATTTTAAAGGGTAAAAGTGTGAGAAATGTGATTTTAACCGACAAATTGGAAGACAAAGGGAGGCGCAAAAACCTCACCTCCCTCGTTCCCCCCTCCCCTTCTTCACAGGGCCATCTCCCTTCCTCTGTAATTCCATCCGCTCCTACCTTCCTTCCGCCACGCCACTGCCACCGCCGCCACCGCAACCCTGACCCCTTCGAGGGAGGAGAGCTCGATCGGATCGTCGAAAAACCCTAAGCGGAGATGAATCCGTCGGAGATGCAGGCCGCGCAGCTTGCTGCCATCCTCGGCCCCGACCCCGCGCCCTTCGAAACCCTAATCGCCCACCTCATGGCGACCTCCAACGACCAGCGATCCCAGGCAGAGGCCCTATTCAACCTCTGCAATTCGAACCATCCCGACGCCCTCGCCCTCAAGCTCGTCGTCCTCCTCCAGTCGTCGCCGCAGCCGGAGCTCCGGGCGATGGCAGCAATCCTCCTCCGGAAGCAGATCACCCGCGACGATTCCTTCATCTGGCCATCCCTTTTCCGCCCAGACTCAGGCCAACATCAAGTCCTCCCTCCTCGCCTGTCTCCAGCGTGAGGATACCAAGACCATTCTCAAGAAGCTGTGTGACACTATCGCGGAGCTCGCTTCCAGCATCGTCCCCGAGGGGCAGTGGCCTGAGCTCCTCCCCTTCATGTTCCAGTGCGTCACCTCCGATTCCCCTCGTCTCAGGGAGAGCGCCCTCCTCATGTTCGCTCAGCTCTCTCAGTACATCGGAGACATCCTCCTCCCTCACCTCAGCACCCTCCACTCCGTCTTCCATCAGTGCCTCGCCCCATCCGCACCGAGTGAAGTCCGGATTGCCGCTCTCAGCGCCACCATCAATTTCATCCAGACGATCGAGTCTCCCTCTGATCGCGATTGTTTCCAGGACCTCCTCCCCCCCATGATGCAGACTCTCACGGAGGCGCTCAACCGCGGGGAGGAGGCTACTGCCCAGGAGGCACTCGAGATGTTCGTTGAATTGGCCGGAACTGAACCGAAGTTTCTTCGCCGGCAACTGGTGGACATCGTGGGTAGCATGCTCCAGATTGCAGAGGCCGATCAGTTGGAGGACGGAACCCGGCACCTTGCCATCGAGTTCATCATCACTCTTGCTGAGGCGAGGGAGAGGGCTCCAGGCATGATGAGGAAACTGCCTCAGTTTATTGGTAGGCTGTTTGCAATCCTCATGAAAATGCTGCTTGACATTGAAGATGATCCTGCTTGGCACACTGCTGAGATGCTGGTGAATCGAGCAACTACAGCGTGGGACAGGTGTGTTTGGATAGGCTGGCTATTTCTTTGGGTGGAAATACCATCGTTCCTGTTGCTTCTGAGATTCTTTCCGGTTTCTTGGCGGCTCCCGAATGGCAAAAGCACCACTCTGCCCTGATCACCCTTGCACAAATAGCCGAAGGATGTTCGAAGGTATTCTTGTCCCTTTATTATAATTCTTTCTCTGAAACAAATGAAATTGATTTATAGGACTAACTTGGCAATACATTTCGAGTTGATTACAGGTGATGATAAAGAACTTGGAGCAAGTGGTTTCCATGGTTTTGAATTCGTTTCAGGATCGTCACCCTAGAGTGAGATGGGCAGCGATCAATGCCATTGGTCAGCTGTCCACTGATTTAGGTCCAGATTTGCAAACTCAGTATCACCAACGTGTGCTCCCTGCATTGGCATCAGCCATGGATGACTTCCAGAACCCGAGAGTACAGGTTTGTTGTACATTTCCCAATTTCTTGTCTATGGAGAAATGAGTAGGGGAGTTGCACCAATCATCAGTTCTTAGGTGCTTTTATGTTTGACTGATGCATATCTTGTGTGCCTTTGCTTTTATTTCTACCGGAAGTCTTGTTTAAGACATTCAGCTGCATGTTCTTATAGCAATTAAAATGCTCAGCTTGCTTGTGGTTTCTTTCTTGCATTATCTTGTCTTCAACTGCAGGATCTTGCTCTTTTAAAGGTGCACCCTCTTTGTTGTATCTTTTTGCCTCTTTTTGTTAATGTGTCAGAAACATCTAAATATTTGTGTGCCTGCCATGGCAATTAATATCTAATTAAAGTATTTTTTTTTTGTCAATGAATTCTTTTGTTAGATGGCAGTTTTTGGAAGTTTTTACTTGGTGTTGATTTATAATTACTAGTTTTTCAACTTTCAGTTACACTACTCTGCAAGGACACAGCATGTGCTTTTTCCATACTTCTGGGAGCACATAAGTGGTTCTCATAGAGTGTTATTTTCTCCCTTTGTGCAGAAATTGGATGAGGCTGCTGTTGACAAGGTCTTCACAAAGTCACTTCAAAACTACATGAGTTGGTGCAACTATTTGGGTATTCATCCTGCATGGAACAAGTATGCAAGTTTGAACTGTTCTATGTTATCGCATAAAGCACCGTTTCATGAGTAAATGATAAATCTTTGTCCTGTTTTGTAGTCTGGATCTCAGCAAGGAGAAGAAGATAACACTGATTTCCTTGTACTTCTTGATCTGGGCGGTAGCTGCAAACATCAAATTCTTGCCTGAGTGCTTATGTTACATTTTTCATCATGTATGTAAGCCATTTCTTTGATGCCCATTTTTTCTGTGACAAAATTTATTTTATGAGATCAACTGGTTTCCTTTTACTTTTTCATCTGGGTTAAGTGGCAAAACCATATTCATGCTTAATCGCTTGTTTTACTTTTTTCATCATGTTTGGATGCCACTTTCTTATTTCATCCAAGGTGAAATTTTATCGTACAGAAGACCATATATCTATGCTTATGCTGAATGGTTGATTGGTGGACGTTCGATTCACCATCTGTGGAATGTGCTCCTTTAACGTATGGTGAAATCAATCAAATATCCACAGGATGCTCCACGTTGAGTGGACCACCTGTTCCATTGAAGACACAAAATGACAAAAGTCCTCTTCTGGGGGCTGCTTTTTGTTCTTCCCATTTCTGGGATGCCAGAAACAGATCTTGTTCATGTCATCCTCCTAGGAATGGGAAATCTAATGTTTTCTTTAAGGTATCTAGTGGTCTAGATCTGAGTGAAATTAGTTCGCAACAGCAACATACCTATTTTACTTAAGAAAATCTGAACATGATTATTGTGGTGCACATGCACCCTTTATGGTTTTTAATGTTTGTAATTATAATGAATGATTGTGGTATTCTACGCCCGGAGGACCACTTCTATTGCATGTGTGATGTATATTTTAAGTTCCTATGAGTGTGTGGGCGCTTTATACACAAAGCCAGGGACCTGTACATATATATCTTGGTGTTAATTTAATAATTTATTTTATATCAACAATACGCCTGTGTTTTTACTTCCTTTCAATCAATGATAAATGAGTATACTCCTTCCGTTGAAAAATTAAAAGATGTGCTTGCTTCTAGTTTGAATTTGTGCTAAAAGTCAAGGTATAGAAAAAATTTTCACATTATTTATCTATCACACTTCAGTATGGTATAAAACTCCTACTTAGATAACCTTTCTTTGATTTGTTGAGAGCCATACTGTAGCAGTTCATCCAACACTCGGTTCAATGGACATGACAATCAAAATTGTTGCAGCTTGCATTCTTCCCTTTTTTTTGTCTTGAAATGCAAGAGAACTGCTTTTAGCCCCTATCTTATTCTTAAGCATTAAAGAAAATGACAGTTAATTCGTGGTTGTCCTAGCTAGGTTGTCAAAAGCAAGCTTGTTTATCTAATGACCAATCCTAGGTTCCTCACGATCCTCACTCTTTTAGTTTTAAAATCATTAACTTAATTGGGTCATTTTTCTTAAATGCTTTCAGGTTTCTGTTGTTTTTTATTTTCTAAATTTATTTTACACATTCTATGTTGAGCTGTTTGGTACTTTCTATGGTCTGGACTATTACAACTATTCTGTTCGGGGCACTTATAGTACTTTTGTCTGTGTAGTGGTCGAGGCAACCAGTTAGTTGACAAAAGCAAGTTCCACCAGTTAAGTGCTTAGTGGTTAGGTGATCACGTGCTAGCATCATTCTGGTTCGAATGGTAATAGCTTTCCTTATAAGCCGTTAAAGTCAAACATAAACTGTTTGTTACAATTCTAGATGGCTATTTAGGGGACATGAGGTCAGCTTCCAGCTGGCAATGTCTTGGCAAATTATTTTTGGAAAATGTTTTTCTTTTGTTTTGAGGGAAGCTTATGTTATGTGCCATTTCTCAACCTGTCACTTCTTAGATGGCTTAACTGAACAATGGGATGAACTCAAAATGTTGTCAGTTGTCATAGATTTTATAAGGGTAGGTGGTCTCCCTTGGGATGAGAGTATGTCACATGGGGCAGGGTGCAGGATGCGGCAAGAACATATACATATAAATATATATACATATACATACTGTTATAAAAAAAATGAAAACAAAAAGAGAAAAGAAGAACAGATGCAGTCAGCAACATCCGATTCGGTTTTTACCAAGTCAGGTGCAATGTCGAGCTGCACTTGCACTCGAGTCGACTCGGGTGTACCACCATATTTGACACACCCGTGTGACTTAGACGAGAGTCTGGGTGGAATTCTTTGTGGATCATGTTGGAACTCTCTGCTGTCTTCATAAATGACTTAATTGCTATAAGGAGGTTATCAAAGTACCCAATTTTGCAATATAAGTTGCATGTTACCAAGTCATCCATGAGTCATAATGTTTGTGGGGTCGGATCCATAAAGCATCCAAATGATTGTTCTAACTTCTAATAGCAATAATGTTCACTGGATGATAGGATATTATGATGCAAATGGAAGTATAATCAAAACAGGAATTGGATCTAGTTTGATTTTTGGTACTTGTAAATGGATCTGGACCCGAAATCCATCCCTTTCTCTATATAAAGGGACGTGGGTCATTTTGTAAGAGATCAGATGTTGAAGAAATGAAATGCAATCTCTCTTTTCTGTTTTCTCTGTTCTTCTTCGTTCTTGTTCAATTAGTCGTTTGCTTGAGTTCTAGTTGGTTGTAGTTTATTTTAGTTAGTTTAGTCAGTTAAGCTTCGTTTTAGCTTAGTTGTGAGTGCACTGGGAGTCAGATTTCTTTAATCTGTTTCCTTTTCTGCATCAATTGGTGTCAGAGCAAGGTTTTACGAGCATTGAGGATCAAGTTCAGCAATCGTTGCTGCCGACAGTAGCAAAGCAGGAATCTGATTTCTCTTTCATTAGGTGGGATCTTGCTATAATCAGGAAGATGGCAGAGATCAGAGGAATGCTCAGCTTTATTTTGCAGAACCCACAAATTCTTCATGGACATCCTTTAGCGTTGGGTTCGTCTTCTTCAACTTATGAGCAGGCTACTCAGTTGCTGTCATTTGGACAGGAGAGTAAAATAGAAAACCTGTAGGCGTTCCCTGCTGCAAACTGTACCCCCAACATCTGCGCCTTGGGAGTAGACGGAGGTGAGTAGTCACGGTGCGCCTTGGGAGTAGACGGAGGTGAGCAGTCACGGAGAAGCGTTGGGAGTTTGGGGGAAACAGGAGCAGCGTCTTACGGGAGTCCTGCTGGAAACAGGAGCTTGGGGGAAACAGGAGCTCCATCGCTGGCCGTCGAACTTCACCCGGCGTCGAGACTCCTCACCGAAGTTCCACTGCATCCGTCTGGTGCGTCTTCCTCCCATCGTCAGGTAGGAACGACGGCCTCCCATTGTCAGGTAGGAACAACGGCCATGGACTCGTCCCTGCCCACCGGTCAGCAGACGCTGGTACTCTGCTCAGCGAAAGGAATGTCGGCGGGTCTTCCGGTCACGTTGGGTGGGCAAGGAGAAGCGCAAGAGGGCATCACAGTTCCCGCCGCCGATCGACCGGCCGCCGCCCGTCTCTTTGTTTTCCGCCGACGTTTGTGGACCTAGGGGGAGTCACCCGCCACCGCCGTTCACCCACCATCGCTCGACCGAACAAGCGTTGCCTCCAGCAACTAACCTCGCCGTCGTCGTGGGTAGCTGACCGGCGGTGTGCCAGATGCCGATGACTTCGTCTCTCGGTGGAGGTGATGCCGGAACGGCAGCCACCAACGGCGGTATCGTCACCTGTCCGCCTGCTCGTGTGAGAGACCTGGTGGCCCTGCCATCCAAACCAGCTCCGCCATTGGAGTCGCCGCCCGCCGATAGCCGCCTTCCGCCCTTAGATGGGATGGTTGGGTGGCGGTGGACGCCCACCCTCCGCCCTTTGGTTTGCCCCTTCCGCCTCTGCTTGAGGCGGAAAGGGGGACTCCTGAGCGGCGCCTCGACCTACCGCTCGAGGAGCTCGAGGGTTTGGACCAGTTCCTTTTGGAACCGGTTCAAGCTAAAACAGGTTTGGACCTGTTCAAGCCAAACCAGGTTTTGGACCCGGTTCGGGTCCATATCGCCCGATTCAGGGTTATATGAGTTCGAATCTAGATCCAAAATACCTAAATGCCCGTTGTAAACCCTGTTTGGATTCAATGTTGTCTCCTAATCTACATCCAACCCAATTCCTTCCATCATTTGAGAAATGATCTGATTTGGGAACGCCCATAGATCATGTCCAAGCTTGGGTTCCTTCTCCAAGACCACCACCTGAGCCGCCACCTTGATCATCTTCAGGAAAAGTGAGCAGATCACCAGCTAAGGGAGGTTGGTCCTTTTGTTCAACAGATTCAATTTTGGCAGGATGAAAGAATTAAACTCGTCGAGGACGACTCTTTTCCAACTAGGGGAGTCTGATACAAATGGAAGCATAATCAAAACAGGAATTGGATCTAGTTTGATTTTTGGTACTTGTAAATGGATCTGGACCCGAAATTCATTCCTTTCTCTATATAAAGGGACGTGGGTCATTTTGTAAGAGATCAGATGTTGAAGAAATGAAATGCAATCTCTCTTTTCTGTTTTCTCTGTTCTTCTTCGTTCTTGTTCAATTAGTCATTTGCTTGAGTTCTAGTTGGTTGTAGTTTATTTTAGTTAGTTTAGTCAGTTAAGTTTCGTTTTAGCTTAGTTGTGAGTGCACTGAGAGTCAGATTTCTTTAATCTGTTTCCTTTTCTGCATCATATTATTAGCTCCACGTTTAAGTTCTTGTGTTTATGAATGTAATTCCTAAGTTCCTAATGGTCTTTTGATTGTAATTGTGTAGATGGTAAGAGAGATGGAAGAGATGTTGCGGCAGCGTGTGGCACAACCAGCCAACAGTTGCTCTTCTTCTAGTGATGTTTCATTCCTTGACCAAATAATTTCTCCGCTTTATGAAGCTATTGCTGCGGTAAAATTTTTAATCCTTTCTGTCAAGCTTAAAAGGTGTTAGTATCTGTCCAATGATAGACTAGTTATTTACATTATAAAACTAAAACTAAATATACTTGACTCAGACTGAAAGCTAGAGAAGTGGGTAAGCAGCTGTTAGTTGTTACTCTCTGCTGACTTGCCCAGATTGATCAAGTTTATTTAAGCTGATTTTATTTAAGTGAAGAGACAGAAGCTTGGAATAGGAAATAAAAGAAAGAAAAGGGAGTCTCTAAGAAACCCTGTTCTCTCTGCTCTTGCCCTCTAATGCATGGTCAGTTGGCCCGTCCTTCCTTGCCCCTTTATGTCAATGGTAGCAGGTTTTCCAGCTGTGGTAGAGAAGGAGCTACAAAATTTCTGCTTCATCTTTTCTGCAATTTATACTTTAAGTATTTTGCTTGTTCTACGCAATCGGTATGCATTTTTTGACTGGGCTGGGAACCAGGCAAACGGGATGGTCAATTGATAATAACCATACATTCCTTCAATCACTTTATTTCCATTCAAGGTTAATAGTTTCCTTACCCTGCCTCTTGACTGCACAAGAGGCTCAAAACAATAACAATGGTAAAGCACCTCATTCTGCATGGCAGAATTATGATGACTTTAATGAGTACTTTTGGTATGTTTTATCACATGTCTGACAATTCTCAATATCAGAAGTTCATTTCAGCATTTATCTATTTTATAAGGTTTCCAGGTCACTTGGTTGCTTCGAACCTAGTTGGCCATGGCACAATAGCTCTTCATTCTTCTCGAAGCCCCAAGGGAAGTCCAAGGTTGTGGTTTCCCTTTTTAAGTCCTTTCCCTTTTTAAGTCCATATTTCAGCTACTTGCTTATTAGCACTCACTAGAATGGCTAATGGTGGAACTCCTATTTTAAAATATAATTGAAAATTAAAAATGCACCTTAATGTTGGAAAATAATACAAAAGGTACCTATTTCAACATACTGTTGAAAAGATATAATTTTTTTGCCATCGATCAAAGAGGACTTTTGTCAATTGAAAAGTGCTCTTTTAATAAACTATTATCTTGTTCATTTTTTTTGTTTTACTCATCAGTGTTAAATGCATATTTAGCTAATCCAAATTAGTTAAACGTATGTCTAAATTGGTCAGGTGCATTTATGTAATCATGTCAGAATACTGGGAAGTGGGTCCTCTTCTGGGTTATGGCACATGGGCACAGCTAAAAGTGCAGGACACTTCTTGGACATGGTCAAAGCCATGTATGGTGCAGCTAATGCAACCAATGCTGTTTTATGTCCAGTTTTGGAGTTTGGACTACACCAACTTTGACCCAGTCCAATCTTGCCTTTTCCCCAAAACCAATAAAACCTGTTTGTATTCTTTCAATTTGGTAAATGTTGCTGCCATTTTCTTTTCTTAAAATCTTTGACTGTGAATGTGTGTGACAGACAGATGTGCAAGTGTGCGCGCACATGCTCACACACTCTTGAAACTAGTTTGATGTTTGTATTTCTTGTTTTTTTAGTTACATTATGTTTCTTGTGGCACAACCAAGGTGTTTATGTTATTGGTTACTCACCTGAGAAACTGCTGGTTTGTAAAGCTCATAATTGAATTGCAGTTGGCTTGAGCTTTTAAAAATAACAGGAGATGTTTTTTCTACTTTCTGGATCAGAAAAAATTGATAAAGAAACTGCTTCTAAGGATAGAGGACACAATTATTTTATATTGGATGCATCAAGGTCAGTCTAATTCATTTAAAGTCTATTCAACTTTTATGAAAAATAATTGGTTTGTCATGTTTGGAGTCACACATTTCTATGTGGTACGACTGCAAATTTGGCATAGTTTGCAATTTATTTCCCTTGTTGTTAGTGCAGTTTCTCTGTTTGTCCCTGTGAAGTGTGAACACCTGCAGTCTTTTGTGTACTTTTCCATTTTTCAACTATTTTCCTCATGACAACGATAATGATTCTGGCTACATGAGATCTTGCATGATTGAAGTGGTCATTTCTAATCTTGTTTGCATTCTTGTTCTTTGTTAATACTCTGATAATTGTAACCGTTTTCAGTTGCCATTTCTAATGCTTCATCTCTTCTGTCCTCAGACTTTTACTGAAAAAGTTGCAAAATTTGGTCTTAGTATGTAGTATTTATTTCTTCTGCGATCCTCATTCATGATTTAAATTACTATGAGCTTGTTATCTATTTGATTCTTAAGGCTAATTTCATATTATGCATGCAGGGGCTGACTATCCTTGCTTTCAACAAAGGGAAGCTCAATTCAAAGACCTTAAATGAGCTACTAAGTTTAGGTCCTACTTTTGTAATAATGAAGTTTTTTTTAGAGTAAGTTTACCAGTACTGCTTGGAATTCTCTTGCGTTGTTTCTTGTTGCCATTTAGGAGGCAAGGAGTAGGCCATGATTTTACATCATCTGTTTCCTTTAATCATGTAGGTGTACTGGACATTGTCATGATGTATGGGGCATATTCAACAACTCGTCGTTTAGCTGTGATGAGAATTGTTCTCCTTTTTCTTTCGTTTGGTGTTGCTTCAGCATTTGTATGATATCTTTATGTGTGAGTCTTTTGTGTTGCTGTTTCTTTTTTAATCCGAAAGACTTCACTTTGATGTCGCTGCACCTACTGTTTTATGTTTATTTGTCCTCTGTTGAATCATGTAGTCATAGATTGTTAAATCTAAACTATGATAGTGATAACCATGCAGGAAGGGACTTCAAAATCCAAAGTCTGTTTTCTACAAGACCTACATCTTTGTTCTAATTGCATATGCAAGTATCCAGCTGGCCTTTAGCCTACTCATGCGCATTCCAGCTTGTCATAGGCTGACAAACCGATGTGATCAATGACCTGTTATGAGATTTATCAAGTGGATGCATCAGGTTTGGTTTCTCCATTGTTCTTCCCATTGTATTTTCTATGGATCTTATTCATTTATTGTTGTTCCTAACAGCTGTTCTTTTCTGATTTAAGGAAAGGCATTATGTTGGACAAGGAATGTATGAGTGAACAACTGACTTTATCAAGTAAGTCTGTACTTTCCTGTGGAAATATCTTTTGTCTTGTTCTCAAACATGGAATATTGTTTTAGTTTGATTTTGTGTATATGAAGGATTTTTTTAGGTGTTTGGGTGTGCCCATGACTAAATCTTAATGGGCTAGAGTATTCGTGGCATGATCTTGTATCAAAACGAGTTTTTGCTGCCTTTGTCTGGTCATAAAATACTTTCGAGGGATTAAACTAGGAAGGTAAAATGTTCTTGTGCCCTGCATAAGCTCACATGCCTAACAACAATGGAAACAATTTAATCTGTCATGCCAATGTTGTAGATTGCTGCCCTTTTCCTGAATCCTTTCCTGCAGGCCTCATGATATGATAGTTCATCACTGATGCTGTTTCTGTTGTTTTCTGCTGCCAAGCAGGCTGCAGGCCAATTTCTCTCTGATTAATTTGTTAGTGTATAAGTATTTTGTTCCACATACAAGATCACTCTAAGTGCTTCTGAATTTGGCTATTTTTGAATAATTTTGGGAGACAGTTCACACTAAATTCATACTTTGATTTCGTTTTTCTTTTCTGATGGTTACATTTTATGACGACTTTTTTGGCATGTACTGGAGTTTCTTGATTATTATAAACCTGAGCATTTTGTACTTTGGTATTCTTTTGCCTTGTGAAATTGAAGTTTATAATCATGTAACCAGGGCACAAGACTGATCAAACTTTGCTGGATAGTCGTACATTTAGAGTCTAACAGAGTCCAATCTTGTAGTTGTCATTATCATGCACTTGATGATTTTACAAAACCCACCACATAGGATTGGTTTATCCCGGGCTTCCTTTGGGAAAAGATAAGAGCTTAACCTAAACCATTTGTAAAACTTTCAATCAGTTGAGGACTCAAACATTTCTGGAAAATCGTCACTATGAAACCAACCTTTCGTATAGAATTCCCTAGGAGAGTTGGTGAAGTTCATTTTTCTATCCAACCAACCTATGCTATTTTGCATTCACCCTCTTCTTTAGAGTAGAATTCCTTCCTTTTGGTGATATACCATTTGATGTTAAGAATTTTTGTAAAAGTGATAATTTTGAGTTTTGCTTAAAAACATTTTAAAAGTGTCTTCTCACACAGTGATGTGGCTTTTCTTTATTCTTAGTACCTCCTTGAGCAGAAGGATAAAATTTCAAATTTTTTGTTGCCAAACAATGGAAGAGGAAAATTGAAAAGGTCTTGAATATGAGCAGTAAGGAAAGATCCTGTGAAGTTGAGAAAGTCGAGACTAGGAAATGCTATTGACTCTGGTAATCAAACATTTGCAAGGATTTAGCATGTAGATATCTTGAGAGAGAAGCCAAAATCCTTTGTAAAATCTTGGCAGGTAGCAAAATGAGAGTTGAGAGATTGGCTCGGGGCTTGTGTAGTCGTTCCTCTGGGTCAGTAATCAAGAGTACCGGGTAGGCATATAGGTGATTTATGTCTATACCGCGAAGATAACGACTTATGAACTTTTGGCTCATTGAAAACCCACAAGGTGAAGCGGGTTGGATATGCGACAAAGCTACACATAACCACCAAAGCGGTGGAGCTTCGTAGTAGCCTTTGAGGTGGTGAGGTATTCCCTCAAAGGTGAAGGTCGGCCTAAAAAAAAATCAAGGAAAAAAAAATTTAAAGGCAAAAGCTGAATGCAAAAGAAAGAAAGAAAAAAAAGAGGAAAAAAAAAAGCAAAAGGTGTCTGCTAAGAGATGAAAGGCATGAAGGCTGAACTCGCAGGAATTGAATGTGAAAATCTTTGGTAGATGTGCGGTCCTAGGGTCAATATCTTCTCCTATTTTTGATTACCTAAGATGCTGAGGATGATTCCTTTATGTTCATATTTTGGAAATTGAAAGGCATCCCTTCTAGAGATTTGACGACATGGGCGCGAAATGAATCCTAATGCTTGTACGGTGGGTGCTATGTGTAAATGAAGGCCATATTATTTGCACAACACGAGCACTCATGCTTATTAGTTAAATTGATCGTTTTTGAACTATTTCAAACTAAAAACTTGACATCTCTAGTCATAGGAGGAATTAACCAATCTCCTTTGCTCTTGAAATATGTTTGTCATTTCATTCCCAATCCCCTTTGGCCTTGAACGATGTTGGCCATTCCATTACCAAACCATTATTCCATTCATGGAATAGATGAAACTCCTTGAACCTAGTCAACTCATGTTGAGTGTGACGAATTTCATTTTCTTTGTCTCAAGAGATGCATATCATTTGGGACAAGTGATTAAGCCTGGCCCATTATTCCATCTTAACCGAGTGTCTTCAACATAACCCAGACTTAGGGTTGAGTCTGTCATGGAACACCTCTTATCTCTTTTCAAAAGCACCAATCAGTTTTGTAGTCCATTTTGAACTGTGACATTTTTGAAAGGTTCTATTCATCGAAGTTGCATGGGTTTTGGGTTTTATGTCCTCGGGTCCTTCATGGTTTTAGACGAGGATAATGCTCAGTTTCTCTTGTATCACGTTAGTGTTAGGTTAGTTGAATAGATCCTTTAGTTAGCTATCGCACATGTCCAACGGTTAAGGTCATTGGTTTGATTATTTAGTTTTGTTGAGTTGGGAAATTGTTTTTTGCTTTAATGGTTTCCTGCATAGTGTGATGTTTAGTTTTCACTTTCATTGTGACATGGGTTGTTTGGGTGCTTTATTGTCTTAGGTTCTTGATTTTCCTTTTTCAATGCCTTCACTTGTGTCAGACCGACTATCCCTCGGCGCAACGCGGGCCAAATAGGCTTGAAAAAGTCAGCCCGTGACAACTTGATTCTTTTGATAAATATAATTTGGTCAAATTCATGGGTGTGTGTCACATTCTGATAGAGTCTTTGAATTGCATATCATACATTGTTATGATACAATCATGTGCTTGCTAACATGGAAGCCTACATCCTAAAAGTATGCAAATCTATTTTGTTCACATCCAACTCGCTTATGATACAATCATGTGCTAATCTACATTTTAAAAATATGCCAAGGTTTGTCTCTAGAGTGGTAGAAAAGTTTTGTTTTCTCAGTTATTTCAGCAAGGAGAAGAAACTGAACTACTGGTTGGTTTGAACAATGGAGGTAATTGTGCTTGAATTATTCTTTGCCTACTGTCATACTCTTTTGACTTTTTTTTTATTCCTCTTTCAATTTCATGTTTCTTTATTTTCTTTTCATAATTATTACTGTTATTTTGCACAGCTTATAGGTGAGGCAACTTTGGAGGTTCATGCCCTAAGTGCCATTGTCCATCTCTCCTTTGATCATACATTATTAGTGCAGAATCTAGAACTTCAGGCAAAAAAAAAAGTGCTCTACAATGTTATAATTGAAGTTGTTGAATCTGGTAGTTTTCTTAGTGTGCAATTTCTGGTCACTACTATTTAGTCTTGTTTTAGGTGGTAAACATGATGGATGGAAAAGTGGATGGCCTGAATCATATTTAATGCAAACTTTCTATAATGGGCATATTGAAGAAAAAAAAAACGTGAGTTTACATTATGCTATTTCTGGATTCATAGATGTCCAAAACATTTGTAGGTTATGCAAATAGATGGAGGTCCTTAGTTGCAGCTTCCTTGCTTGTGCTTATAATTTTCTAACCTTTTTCTTTGTTCTTTTTCTATATGCAGCTTACTGCTTCGGACAATTTGAAGGATATATTTGGTTTAAACAAATCTAGCCAAAAGGATTATGCTTGAAGTTTTCTCTGTATTCTACCTTAGACGGCTTTCAAAAGCATTTTCTCAAGGAGAATTGGAGAGCTTTCCTTCACAGTGAACTGCGTTTTGATCCATTTCTTTCATCCGAAGATTCCTCCATGTATTTTTGTAAGGGCATCTTTTGTAATTTTAGAATTGCAGGTCAGCCCAACTCCCATGTTTATATGGGGGGATTCAGAGAAGATGCTGTACATGCATAACATGCATACAGTGAGACTTAAGTATTCTCTTTCCATGTTCAAAATGTATCATGGCTTGGAACCTCACCGATAATCCATTCTTGCTTTTTCATAATGTTTTTATCTCAATATTGGCCATTGAAATTGTCCTCAAAGCTTACAAATTTTCTGAATGAAATCTTTTATGGTCTTTAGCAATTATTTTGATGACATGTTATTTCAATCATGAACTCACTAACACAGTCCTCTGTCATATATGTTCAACAGTTTCTATTTTTCATTGTTTAGAGAAAACAAGCAGGGAACTTGCATTGTGCCAGTATCACTAGTTCTTCCCACACCAAATCTGATCTCTTTTTATAAATTTAAGTGTGACTGTTTGAGCTTTCACATCAGTGAGCTGGTTCTGGCAAGTTCTTTTTTCTTGTACAAGATTACTTAACACTGCCTCACATGACCATGATCTCTGTCCTCACTTGATTTGCTGTGATAAGATACATCTCGTAAGATCACATGGACTTCTTGGAATGAATTTTAGCTTTTATCCCATGCATCTGATGTGAGTGCTCTGCACATCTTCATTTGTGTTGAAATCTGGTACTTTTGATCTCCGACATATATGTTATTGTTCAGATGGGAGAAACTTGGTAATAGTCCTCTATTTGGATATGACTTCTGGTATCAGCCCTGACACAAAAGCTTTTACAAAAGGATTCAGTCTCCAACATGTAGAAGATGGTCATTATGAAGACATCTACATGTATACAGCTGGCCCGATGGTGAACTGAAGCAGACTGGCTTGGTAACTCAGATCTCCTACCTTTGGAGGTCAATGTAAAATATCGTCGGCCTGAAAAGTGCACCCTATGCTTGATATGATCATCTATTGTAGTGGCTATTACTTATGACTAGTTTGTTACTGTCCTGCAGATTCTATACAGGTTACGTTGGGTCTGCATTCCCTAGTTATCCTCGTGAGACTTAAATGAGTCATTAAATCTCAACCTTCCCGAGCCCAGACCCTCATCTGTGTGACCCTAACCTTTTGACCTAGACCCGAGTCAACCTAGTCAACCCTCTTAGCCTACCCCAGCCTAGCCTAGCTTACCTAACCCAAACTGAGCTAGCCCAGACCACACCTATTCCTTACTAAGATCGACCCTTCATCCTGAGCTTAGCCCCCTCGCCTTGGAGTCTCGTAGCTAGGTTCCCTCCAAGGCTAGTAAGTGTCGGCTGCATATAACCCGTGGCCATTGTCCCAGCCAACCTACCTACACCACCAACATCAGCCAAGCGGGCTGAACACCGTAGGTGCCCTCGCCACCATCGGCAACTCTCCCTCGTGGCCTCTCCGCACCCGTTGCCGAACCTTCGTTTCGTCGCAGACATCTCGTTGTCACCACGCGCCTGTCGTCAACACTGCACCAAGGCCAATCGTGGCCCATAGCGGTAGCGGCCACCCTAGGCGCAACGTCCTCGCCCCTTCGGCACGCTCCTGGTGGGTCGAGCTTCTCGGATCGTGCTCCGGCGTCACCCTCGGCCAAGCGGGCCAAATCTCTTGAGGCGCCATTGGCTGCTCCTCGGCCAGGCAGGCCGAGCCACAGCGGCGTCACTGCTACCCTCGGCCGGGCGGGCCGAGCTCCATCTCCAGCAGCTTTCGCCCCCGTCACCCTTCACCTTGGTAGACTACCCTCCTCATCCGGTAGTCTACAGTTCTATAAGTTTGTTTGGGTCGAGTCTTGTGAGTCGTTAGTGGATCCCATATCCCTCGCAGTCGTGTTGTGTCAGCCTTCCCTCCTAGTGCTTGTAGTAGGTCTAAAACCGAGATTGGGTTAACCATACCTGTATCCTTGTCCCAGGGTAGAATCAAGTCGGGGTTTCTCTCCGGCGGGATATTTACTTTGTTGTTGTTTTTAGTGTCTTGAGTCTTAGGATTCGGTCCGTAGGCTACCCCAAGTGATCTTGGGTAGGGGATTCGGCTTAGGGCAGCGGTTCCACGTCCTCAACATATCTCTTGGTCGTGACATTCTGGCCGGCCAGTTGATGGGTTGCAGCTGCTATTCATAGCCTCTACGAGGTGAGTTGGTGGGTCATCCGTGGGTCGTATGCCCTTTGCTGACCAAGGCAGGTGCATGCCCTTTGCTGACCAAGGCAGGTGGAGCTGTTAGAGCCTTGAGTAGGTTCACATCACTAGGCTCCTCGTTAACTTGTAAATTTGTGCTAAAGTCATGCACAAGTAAGATTTTGGCTCTCAAAGTTATGTATTGGATGGGGGATGTCAGATCTTAGACTATTTTTCTTGCAGTTGGTTATATTATTGTTATTGTGCAAAAAGCTTATGGTAAACCTAGCTAATCAGTTAAGCTAGCCAGTTGTAGGTGACCTACCATTTGAAAGTGCTTAGAATGCTGCTTAAGATGCCTAGATGCTTCGTAGCCTATGCATTTTCGTTGACAAACTAAGTTTTGCCCATGTAACATGGGTATGAGATAACTGATAAGGCTCTAGCACCTGCATTGATGCACCAAAACCACAACGCAGATGCTGACACATGACAGTACATTTTGGATTGGGTTTAGGTTAGACCCAATCCAAAGCGACTTACCTTTTATCTTAACAAGAAGTTGTCGGTGGCCAATGTCCGTTTCCTCTCCCCCTTCAACCCTTCCACTAAGTTATAGATCCTTCATTTAGATACAATTACAAGCAAGCAGCTTTGGTGTCTATCACAATAGCTTTGGTGGACCAACCAGAGAGAGAGAGAGACCTGATGTTATTGTATGTGTATTTATATGAATAAATTTTGTATTATTTAACGATCTTTAGTTTTGTATTATTTTGTCAGTCTTTCTGTGACTGTATATAATCATGTTGTGACTGTATATAGGTTGCATTTTATTTGCTTTTACATTTTTATTCTTTTATCTTTTTTCATTTAGAGTGCTTAGTCCAGCCTAGGCATGCCTAAGCTCTAGGGTCTACTCATTGCCTCGGCTCCATCTAGTTCTCTAGTGACATACACTGAGGCACTTGAGAATGTCGCACCCGCAACACCTATGAGAAGGCCAAGCATGAAGGCAGTTGGCAAAGACTTGGAATAATGGGGTGGACATTAGATGTTGAATTGGGCCAATGATGGAATGGCCATTTGATAGCAAGTAAGTGACTTAGCAGGTTGGCATGGCCTGGTGCTAAGGGCTTGGCCATGCTACATTGAGGTATGATTCATGATAGCATGTGGTGTAGCAGATGAAACCCATAACTTGGCTTGTGGGGACTGAAGATGGGTGAGCAAGTGGGAATATGAAAACTGCCCATATGCACAAACTTGTTGACAAAAGGCCAATGATGAGTAGAGAAAACACGTTTTTTCCAAGAAAAAAAACGCAAAAAATTAAATTGCGGCCTAAAACTTAGAAAAAACATGTTTTTTTTGAAAAAAAATGTTAAAAACGAAAAAAACACATTTTTAAGATGTTTGTGTTATTAGTTTCTTACTTATTTTATTTTTCTCCCATTTTTAACATTTTAAAATTTTTAAAAATTTACCATATTTTTTTCTTTTTTTTCCATTTTTTTCAAGCTCTCCGTTTAAAACTCCGATACGTTATTTGTGACTATGGTAGAGACAACTCAGCCAATGCTTAGCACTTGGCTCCTAAAGAGATGGACTGAAGGGTACGTATTGGCTGGTAGTTGAGCAGCACAAAATGGCAATTAACCATATCAAACAAAGAGGAACAAGGTTTTCGGCATTTGCATGTGGCGCCAACCGCTGAATGAAGTTGCAGCCAGAGGAGGTGCCACATACACTATGTAACTACTTTATGATTGCCTAGGTCCTATTTATGGTTGACATGGACACTTATGTGGCAGATTTTGGAGTGTCTGTACACATGTTCTTTTTATTTCTATTACTGAGTTTTCAAAGCCCTAGCTTGGGTTGCCTAAGTGTGGAGATGGGGTTGTGCCTTAAGTTTGCTGAAATTTTGTTGGCTGTGTACTTGAAACCTTTTTTGGCTTTGAAGGGAACATCAGTTGCTAAGCTTTCGTTGGGTTCTGGAGAGCCTTAGACTACGTGGATGCTTATAAAGAACCTAAAGTTTGCCATGACAGTAGCAGTGCTTGGCAGACCTAACGTTGTCAACATGTTCATATGAGCTACAAACTCTCTTCCTCTTTAGATAGTTCTTTACAGATAGTGCTGTATATACCTCAATATGAGTCCTCGAGCATGGTTTCAGAAGTTGTGTGATGAAACTATTGTCATACGTTACGGTATGGTATATTTGTTGGTCCCACCAATACGGGTACATTGGTTTTAGTAATTCAACTTGAATTCAGTTGGACCAGCTAGTCGTTTTGTGGTCTTAAACAACACGTACTTGACTTATAAATTGACAAATAAAGACCGAAAAAATGGTTAATTGGTGTGATTGGTGAGGACTGCTCAAATTAGTCGGTCAAGTGGTCCATAGATTATGGTCCAGCCAACTTGATAGTCATGGACCTGTCAAGTGATCATTGGCCAGAATGAGAAGCGTCTATTTGTCCAATTAGTTGCTAGGTTCCCGATGACCCAACAATTGATATGTGCTATGAGGTGTAGTTATGTTATGGAAATGTGGTGACCTATGATGTGAGAGTTTCTAAAATTTTTTCTTAAGAAATTGCTCCCAACAATATTAAAATGTGTCTTATCTCTAAAACAAAATGTTGCATCTGCATGAGGTAAAGAAAGTGCGGAGTGTTATCCATATCGCACAATACATATCGTATATGTTGAAATTAGAAAGTTTGACTTTAAGTGTGATAGTCATTTGATTATTTAAAAGTTAGAGTTCTCTTTTGTCTTTTTAATATTTTGTTTGTCCTACTTTTGTAATTGCCACAACCGTGCCCTAATCTCTCTTTTAGTAGAGATTAGAGCACGATATGAAAGAGATCCTTTCCGTCTCTCTCTCTCTCTCTCTTTTTCCCTCTCTCGTTCTCCCCTTCTCTATTACGCAACATGGTATCAGAGCCACCACTGGCGTGATCGACTCAGTCTGCTGGTGTGATCTTCTCGTGTCTTCCTTGATGCATCGTCTCAGACTGCTACTCAGCTGCTGGCGTGATCTTCACTTGCCCATCTTGTTGTATCGTCTACTACTGCTTACGTGAGCATCTGAGGCTGTTGCTGGCGTGATCGCTGATTTCCCTCATTTTTCTTGTTGCGTGGAGGAGGACCTGATCTCGCCTATGTGGAAGGCGTGATTAGATCTTCAAGTGGAGTGTGTGGAGAAGGTTTTATGGGCTGTTCATGGAGGCTGTTTAGAGTATTGAAGCGAAGTTGATATGATGTTAGTGGCTGTGGTTTAAGGGATGATCAGAGGTTCTGGTGATGCAGAATATATTTGCAGAATTTATCTACGCAAGATGTGGACTTGCTGTTTGAGAGTTGAGGTTGGGAATAATAGAAGCAACGGTAGACCATGTTTGTAAGGCTTTTCAGCAAGTTTATTCCTTGTTCTTTCTTGTGTGCTTTCAGTAGAATATTTTCAGCAAGTTGCCTCTTTTTTCTTGTTTTTCCTTGCTGTTTGGGGTTGTGAAAGAAACTTGTGCACGTTTCTTTGTTTTGTTCCTGTCGTCTGCGTGAAGTTGCTGCATATATTTTTATCTTGGTATTCTCATTCTTGTTGTGATTTATTATGGTTGAGAATCACAAATCAGAGGGTGGTAACGATCATAAAGGAGGTAGAAATCCATTCTCCTATGGATCTATAGTTAAATTAGATGGACACAACTATGAACTATGGTCCAGATCCTTTATGTTGTCAGTCAAAGGACATCGAAAGAGACACATAATTGAAGAGTAAGAGACTATTAACAAGTCAGGGAAGTACATAACCTAGGAAGAGGACGACAACATGGTTATGTCTTGGATTATGAATAGTATCCAACCTCAAATTGCTTCTACTATTACTTATTATACTAATGCGAAGGAGATGTGAGAATTCCTTAGACAGACATATTCTCAAGAGAGTAAAATCCTTCAAGTTGAAGAAGAGTTGCACAACCTCTGACAGGGGAATCAGGATTTATCTCAATACTTTGCAACAGTTAAAGCTACTTATGAACGTCTGAAATTCTTGCGTCCTCTGTGCAAATCGTGTTATAAGTCGCACTTTGAACCTACTATGGTTGCAAAGTTTCTTGCTGGTCTCTTCCCTGAGTATGCTACCGCTAAGGATCAGATGCTCACTGGAAGTGAAATTTCTGATCTCTGATGCATACAACATACTTAGTTGTCTTGCTATTAGCTTGTCTCAACCAGCTGGTGTGACACTTGCCTCTGCTCTTGCTGTGGGGGGTGGTCGTGGTCATGGCTCCACCTATAGTGCTAGAGGAAGAGGTATAGGTCGTGGAACTGGGGGCTGTGGGAGGTTCGAATGCACCTTTTGTGGAAAGATTGAACACTTAGCGGATCACTGTTGGGATAAACATGGTCGCCCATCTTTTTTGTCGCAGGGCAGAAATATAGTCACCAAACAGGGCAAGAGCCCTACTCACTCGTCTATGGGCTCTGCACAGACTGCCACTCCTATAGTGGAGGACTCTTCGTCGAGTATAGCACCAGAGATAGTTACAGTTAGCTTTGACAAAGTTGAGTATGAGTAATTTTTAGCACACAAAGCCTCACAGGCTTCAGCTTCTACAGCGTTGACTGATCGAGCCTTCTCAGCGGGTTCTTCCACGTCTGACTCAGGTACTTTGTGAATTATTGATTCAGGAGCATCGAGACATTTCTGTAGTAGACCTGGGTCTTTTACTACTACTCTACATAAATTTCCCCAGCCACGTCATGTCAAAATTGCAGATGGTAGACTGTCACTCGTATTGTGCTATGGAGATGTGAAGCTTTCTCAGTCTATGACTATTCCACATGTTTTATATGCTCCTGAATTTTCATCTCATTTACTCTCGGTTAAACAGTTGACTACTGATTTACACCGTCGTGTTATTTTTTTTACCCTGGTTCATGCTCATTTCAGGACTTGCAAACAGGGAAGACGATTGGTGGCGGCTATGAGAAAGGGGGCGTCTACATTCTGTCGGCTCCTATGAGTCTTGCTGCTACCTCCTCTACATCAGAGCCTACAGCCTTTCAGTGGCATCTCCGGCTTTGTCACCCTTCAGCACCCAAGCTCCGTTCTCTCCTACCTAATCTTTCAGTTCCAGAGTCCTTTTAGTGTGAGGCTTGTCAACTTGGCAAGCACACACGTAGTAGTTTTCCTTCGAGTCTTAGTCCTTCAAGTCAAGGGTTATTTGATCTTCTTCATGTTGATGTGTGGGGGCCTAGCAGGGTTGCTAGCCGAAATAAGTTTAGGTACTTTCTTGTCGTTGTTGATGACTATTCTCGAGTCAGTTGAGTATTCCTTTTGAAGGAAAGGTCTGAAGTAATTTGTATTTTCAAAAACTTGATTATTGAAATAAAGACTCAACCACTAACAACTATGATCTCATTCATGTATACGCCTTGTCGTTGCACCACCGCAATGCACATTCCACGTGCATGGATTTCTGCTTGACTCGGCGTCCGATTGAAACCCACAGCTTCCCGAGCTATGTCGAAGCTGGCCAAGCAGCATAACCTTTTACTGGCTTGGCCGGGCCAGACACAGTCGGCCGGCAACACTCTCCCACCGCCAAAATCGTCACTGTCCTCAGTGACTATGACCCGAGCGATAGAAGTTCAGCAACCGTTCCCTTTATTTCTCTTCAACTGAGCCCAAATATGTCTAACTGATGCACCCGTCACGTCGCGGCTACCTGCCTTATTAGGTGTTTTGCCTCTAGTCCAACCTTAATATCTTCACACGTTTTTGTCATTCTTTTACTTTTTCTTAGTAAGGTTCGGAACATCTTCGATGACCACTAAGTCACAAATTTCCAAGCCGTGTTGTCTGTCAGTGCATATGCTCCTTGCTCGAGTCATGTCAACACTAAGAATAATCCTTTTCCACGTCGGACCTCTCACCTTATCTGTCTCAGCGAGCGACACTCTTGGCCCTTCAGCTCCTGACGCCCAGACACCATCTTCAGAACGTGTGATCACCTTCTGTCCAACAACACCAACGCGGTCACTTGAACCAGTGTCCGACGAACATGCCCAAACCGTAGGGCATCATAAAGCCAACATTTCTCTGATACCACTTGTCACGGGCCGACTCTTTCAAGCTGTCTCTGGCCCGCGCAGCGCCGAAGGCATCCCCAAAGCCTTCAGCCAGCCTGACTCTCTCTTAGTTGTAGCGGAAGCGTTTCATCAATTCTTCTGGGACTGTGGACTAGACGAGGAGTGCTACGCACTCGGCACACCATCATCTAGGTTTTATCCCATAGTCGACCATCGACAAGCCGTTGCATGAGGCCTTGTCAGAACTTGGTCATTCCTCCAAGTGTCTATCTACTACCAAACGAAATCTGGGTGTGGGTAGACTTTCCTTGGGAGAAAGTCCCCAGTCGAAGCCAGTTGACGACTATATGTCATTAAGTAAGGCGGCCGACCATCGCCCTACTCGACGACGAGTATTCACTTACTCGCCCCCGCGTGACTCTACGCAGTTGTGGACGCAGCATATGCGTCCACTGAGGGAATTGCCCCTAACCCACACACACCCCTTTGCGCATCCAAACGCTACGCGTGGGGAACCCATTTGATTCCCCATTGACGGACTTGCACTTCCAAAGGGACTGACCACCATCATGTATTTATACGCCTTGTTGTTGCACCACCGCGATGCACATTCCACGTGCATGGCTTTCTGCTTGACTCGGCGTCTAATTGAAACCCACAGCGCTTCTCGAGCTATGCCTAAGCTGGCCAAGCAAGGTA
Source organism: Nymphaea thermarum (assembly GCA_011799765.1). Taxonomy (NCBI): domain Eukaryota; kingdom Viridiplantae; phylum Streptophyta; class Magnoliopsida; order Nymphaeales; family Nymphaeaceae; genus Nymphaea; species Nymphaea thermarum. The sequence goes on along the minus strand of JAANDH010000153.1, from coordinate 336,040 downwards.
ACCTTTTACTGGCTTGACAGGGCCAGACACAGTCCGCCGGCAACATTATGAGTGTTCATGTTTTATTTACATACTTAAGTACCCTTTCAATACTTATTCACTTTGCTCATGTACTTGCATTTACTGCATGTTCAATAGACATAAGCATTTCATATAGTACAACTGAATTGCATTAACTTGCATAACAATTGCCATCTGAACCAATTATTAACGGCATGCAAAAATTATTAGCCAATGGATCTCAAATCCAAACTTAAACAGCTCACGATAGACGGGTGGGTTGGGCCTGGCCGTCTGGTTCGGATCCAATCCGTGGAGAAACAAATGAGGAAGAAGAGGAACCGAGGGGAAGGAAGAAGGCAGAAACAAAGAGGAAGAAAACATTGAGGAAGAAGAGGAACCGAGGGGAAGGAAGGAGGCGGAAACGAAGAGGAAGAAGAAGTTGGGAAAGAAGATGAACCGAGGGAAGGAAGGAGGCAGAAACGAAGAGGAAGAAGAAGTTCAGGAAGAAGATGAACCGAGAGGAAGGAAGGAGGCAGAGGAAAAAGAAGTTGAGGAAGAAGAGGAACCGAGGGGAAGGATGCGCAAAAGAAGAGGAAGAAGAAGAGGAACCGAGGGAAAGGAAGGATCGGAGGCGGCGGACAGAAGGTCGACAGCAGCGAACTGAAGGTCGATGGCAGCTGTGGCAGAGCGGCGGCGGTGTGGCGACGATGGCTCAGCTCTTTCTCTTTCCAAAGTAAAAAAAAAAAAACCCTAACAAATTTTGTGAGATGTTTTAAATTTGAAATCAAACTCATAAGTCATAACGGGCCGAACGGGCCCCAACGGTGATTTGTTAACCCGGACCTGGCCCATTATGATGTCGGGCCGGACCGGGCACAACGGGTCGAGTACCGGGTACCCAGTGGCAGCTCGGCCCGGTGCCCAGGCGTACTGACGTCAGACAGAGGTCTTCTACCCCTTGTTGCCACTACGTATTTGAGCTAACAAGGGAGTACAACTCCTGCGGTTTGCTCATTCCCTTGAGCTAATCATAACCCCTAAGTTGTCAATCTTGCTCACTTGGGAACAGATGGAACTAAGTTTTTGTGCCATAAGGCCTATTTTTGTGGTAGCCTCCTCAAGTTTAGCTCTCTCATCCACTACATGATGAAATGCACGAGGATCAAAGGGGGTCTCCTTGCTCTAGGGGATAGCAAGTCATCTTGTCCTTTCCTCCACTGGCCAATGTAGTCACTTACACTCAACTGTGGCCGGGAAAAGGTGTCTCTCGAAATGAGACACCCAAAACGGAAACTTTGAAACTCGGGAAAAACTCTGGAAATAGTTACAAACTTACCGCTGTGACCAGTTTGCATTATGGAGCCCTCTGCGTGAAGCAATACACGAAATACAAGGGTATACTGTGCTGCAGACACTGGTCTGCATGTGCAGTCTTGGCCTCTGGACAGGCTCTTTGGCTACACACGGCAGCGCCCACCTAACACTGTTGGCATTATGCTCAGCCACCACCTGTGACCAGGCATTGTAGCGGAGTTGGTTCTTTTCCAACAAATGACATGTCTGAGTTGGATATTGGGGAAGAGTTAATAATGTTTATAATGAGTGGGACAACCAACCCGATGGTTCGTCCATAACATCAAAATACCATCAAGCTACTGCATTCCTTGACAAATAAATAGGTAGAACTACATGTCGTTTATAACAGTAGGAGGCTCAAAGTGAAATGAGTAAGGATGGATATGAAGTTTCCTATCCATTAGCTCTTCGTCTCTTCGTGCCCACCCAACTAGGAATGAGAGACCATATTGAAAAAGACAGAACAATTGAGCCTTAAGAACAACTTAATAATTTCTATTTTAATTTGAAGTATAGAGCGTTGTATTTAGTAGGACCGGTCTTCTTTATAGGAACTCTACCTAATCTTACTCAGGTCAAAGTTGCTAGTGATTCTATGAGTTCCGAAGCCGAACCAATTTTCGGACAATTGTAAATATGTTCCTCTTTAGGGTCTGAGTAACATCGAGAAGTCTAATCCTTCCATCCCTACCCTAAAGGTCTAGTAGTTCCCATGAGATAAGGTCAATCAATCACATTGTATAACTAGTTGCCCCTGTCTAGTAAGCAAGCACCCTTTCTCTTTAGGCGAGATTCACTTTCGGCAACATATGAGTTCTGTTTCCTTCCCTCCTATGCCTCAAGACCAAACAACCATTGGTTGATATAGAAAAAGTGGAAGGCCTTCCAAGCAATAAAGGGGGAGAAGAACTTGTTCCAGCTAACCAATAGGAAGGAATCCTTGTCACTACTAACCTAGAAAATGTCTTCTAAGATAAGCCGAACAGTCCAACTATTATGTTCATTCCTCAACCCCTTCCTCTTGACTAAATCAAATGCCCCATGAATTTTGAAATAGAAAGATTGAACTCTCTCCTCTGAAGCTCATCCTTTGATTCTTGATCCTATGTCATGAGCACTAAAAAGCAATCACTTTTCAGTGCTCATAACATATGGTGAGCAAACTAAGACAGTGTAGACCTATGCTTCTTTACAATGGTTTTTTCCTTTCTCATCTCGATCTGTTCCCTATCCTAGTGGTTAATGGACATACACCTCATGAAAGTTAATGCAAAAAAAAAACGTGTAGCTGTCTTTATGAAGAAGGTGAAGCGTCCAACTTTTTGGTTCCCCAACAACTCCATCTTCAAAGAAACGTGACCATGACAAGTGCCTCTTCAGCTTGTCCTTCTTTAATTTTTAGTTTTTTATTTTTAATGCATATGTCAATTACAGCATAGTGGAATCACCAATAGTTGTGTGGTTTATTTTTTATCAGTTTTTTGTGCGTGTGTCATTTATAAATATAGCCCTTTGGGTGGGTTAAAAATGTGTGAGAAAGGCTTTCAAGTGTGCTCAAAATTTTATTGTTGTATGTGTTTAGATTTCTGCTGTCTTGTGTCATGCCTTGTGACCACTTGTAAAAACAAGTGGTGAATTAGTGTGTTGTGTTGTTTTTGTGTTATATTTTGTGTCATTCACAAGAGCACAAGAAGAGAACGTGCAGGTCATTCCTTAAGTAAACAGAAGTATCATAGCGCGAGGTTGATCCATTATAAGCATCATTGTGTTGTAATGACTAGTAGTAAAAGTGCAAACAAGAAGCGCGCAAGGTAAAACTGATCTGCACATAACTTGTTCGACAAAATTTCTTTGAAAATTCTTTGTTCATTATGGCTAATGGCATGACCACTTTAAATATTTTTCAATCACTCATATCTGTACTTAATGGAGATAATTATGGATTTTGAAATGAAGACTTTTTTTTTTGTCATAAGATCTTTGGGTTCTAGTTGAGAATGGCTATATAGAAAGTGCAGAGAACTCCAAACAAGGACAAAAAATTGAGTCAAGAGAGCAACAGAAGAAGGATTCAAAAGACTTACTTGGAAATTAGTAGTATGAAGAGTTGAAACAATAAAGTTATAAAAACATTGTAGTTGCAATAGCAGTAAAAACTAGTAACAAGAGAATAATTCTCTTATCCTAACTTGCAGTGATAAGAAAAAAATGATAAATCCATTAAAAGAATCTTGCTCAAGACAGAAAATCAACATTACGAAATCAACCTCTCAATTGTGAGAAAAGTAGAAGCAATATAAATATCCAAAAAGACTAAATTATGAGAAGAAAGACTATACAACTTGACTATACATAAAATATTGCCAACAAAGGAAATACTATATCAACGAACGGTGGAAAACAAACTCATAATTATCTGCTAAACCAATCAAGTTACTCTAAAAAATTTAACACCAGCCTCGATTATTATTTCCCTTCTACAGAAGTTTTAAGAATGCACAAAATAAAAGAAAAAAAAGAAGGCTGACACTGGCTGGCATCAATGTTACTAAACAAATCAAATGTACAAAAAAATGCGTTTCGTCAGATTCTTAGTAGAAGGGCAATAAAATACCCAAAAAAAAAAAAGTAAACGAAAATCTTATTATGTCTTCGTTGTTCCTAGCTAAAAAAACCAAGCAAGAGAGAGAGTTCTTGCCTGACTGTTAGAGAGATTAGATGATTCAGATGTGAGACGGCAAAGGACGATCCCCTGATACATCGCATCAAGAAATTGAGAGACATTACGGCTGAGGATAGTAAATTGGGTCGGTCTGGGGAAGGAGTGTGTTATTGTGGAAAATTGAAATATACTGGCTGTCGAATATTGTCAGCGAATATTTAAAAGTCGTGACCAAGCTGTTGCTAAAATGCTATAAACCGTTGTCATGCTTGTATTTTTATCGCATGGTACTTTTTAGCTATAGTTTTTAAATATTTTGTCATCTCGTAATATTGGACAACTGACCATTTCTCATGTTATTAAATTCGTCAGGTTTTATAAGGTAATGGTTCACCCATCTGCCATGCCTTTCATGCAGGCCGCATCCTTGGCAAACATGCCAACTTGGTGTAGTATAATCGTGCAATCTATAAAACATTTGATAAATCAGATATGAATATGAAGGGCTTATATGATTTAACTCCAATATACTGTCATTTACGAGAAAGACAAGTATAGTTGAACGATAGGAAGAGAAGAAAATGAAAAGGTGATGATGTCAGGGAGAGATCGATGACAATTAAGGGTGGGTAATGGGTCAGGTATAGGGATGTCAACGGATCAGATTCGGATTGGATATCCATTCGAATTGCCTTTAAAAATTCGGATATGGTAACCAATTTAATATCCGAATAAGAAATTTGGATCAGATTCAGATTTATGAAATAACATCCGAACGGATACGGATCTTGACTCAGGTATCCATTGTATAGTTTGGTACCCTGCCCACGGTGGATTGAGTTTGGGCTGGCTATTTGACATTCGAACCGCCTCGATAAAAGAAACCTTGCTGTGCCAGGGCCGAGTTGGGTATCGAGGGCTCTACCTGCCTGAATATGTAATTAAGACACCTATGTTAAAGAATAGAAACCAGCGCCTTTGATTTTGATTTCAACAATAATTTTAAATATAAAACATGCTCAGAATTCAATTTGTTTTAATGAAAATATTGATTCTTTTAGTATCCGTTCATTCTTTTTATGAAAACACCACTAAAGTCTAACAAATGATCAACTTAGTATCTATTTTGCATCAGCTCATTCTTAAGATCATGTCAATAAGGTTAGATTGCAAAGAAAAGAATACTTTAAAAATCAAAATCATAGGGCGTAATTTTTACCACTAACCTAGGTGCCTTGCTTTTACCAACTTCTCTCTCTTTCTCTCTCTCTCTCACACACACACACACACACACATATATATATATATATATATATATATTATAGTCCTAGCTTGAACTCAACTTGTTTAAGCTCATTTATCAACTTCCCTTTTGACTTGATCTCTAAATCTAAAAATTACAAAAAAAAAAAAATAAAGTAACTTAAACTAGCTTAGTGAGTCTAATTGAGCTGAGCTCATGTAACTCGAACTGGATTTATTTATAAAATCGAGTTCTCAGTTAAGTTCAAGCCTAACTCCTTTACAAACGAATCAAAGTGTGAGTTGATCTTGTGTGGACTGGACTAGTTGTGCAGCCTTAAAATAGGATCTCAATTGGGTTCGGCGCCAGAGAGGTAGATCGCTGGAGCAAAATGTTACGAGGAGAAACGGTGGCTGCCGGAGAATGAGACAACTGCATGGAGGGCAGGAGCTCGGAAGTTATCTCGAGCTCATCAGGTGAAAATTTTCCCGAGCTATGTTCCAATTACACTTGATAATATAATCCACAAACAAATAAATATATAAGCATATATTAGGTATAGATAAACTTTGCGTTAGCTTCATCGGGGCATTTGTTTGTAATTGTTCACATAAATCATTTATTTACATATTAATACTTCCTAATGAAATTATTTCTTTATTTGCATATTGGTGTCCCGAGCCGTTGATATTTTGTAAGGCCTGCCCCTCGGTCACTCGCTGCACCGTTGGTTCCCCATTTTTTAATTCAACCGAGGCGTTTCTTTTTCCAGTCAACGATCCGACTGCTGGGTTGGGAATTGGGATCTACTCCGGAGACTTCCCAGGGGATCCGGGTCTCAACCACCCAATGTAGGGTTAAATTTCAGAAGGGTATTTTAGCCTTATACAAAATCTCGCGAGCTTCTTACCCCCCCCTCCCTGCAGCTCCACCAAACCCTGACTACTTCACCGGAACCCCGGCCGTCCCTCGCCGGAAAATGCGCCGCTGCGGCCTCTTCTTCTTCCTTCTCTTCCTCCTTGCCACTTCCACCTCGTACGCCTTTCCGCCCATCCTCGGGCTTGACTCCTTCTTCTCCAACCAGCTCCTGCGTGACCCGAATGCCGTTAACGACTCCTTCAGCTCCCTCCCTCCCTCTCTCCGTCGATCTCTTTCTTCCACCTCCTTCTCCCACCTCCATGACTACCTCTCCTTCCTTTCCGACCTCACCGTGGCTGTCCACGTCGACCTCACCCTCGTCGGCTTCCCCCCATCCGTGTCCAACGACCACCTGTCCGGGTTTCTCTCCGCCGCTCACGATGCCGACGAATTCTCGGTCATCGCCTCCTCCTTCCTGCCGGAAACTCACCGTCTCGCCGTGAAGCACCGACTCCAGGTTGGGTTCGTGCCGGCAGCATCACCGTCGCTCGAGGTTGCTATCCAAGACGCTATCCGCCGTCACATCGACTCCTCAGCCTCCACCATGCGGTTCCCCTCCGCCCTCCATGCCGTTCCATTCCACGTTGTCGATCGGATCATCGGCGAGGACTTCGCTAAGCGGAAACAGAAACTGGGTTACACAATGTATCTACTGAATTTGAGCCCTAGCTCCAAGCCTTATGCGTACACGTCGAACCAGAACGACGACTCGCTGGCGTTCTCGCGGTGTCTGGGGACGGTGTGGATGGCGAACGAGAGGTACATGTGGGTGGATCTCGCTGCAGGTCCAGTGAATTACGGGCCATCGATTTCCGGCGATGGACTCATTGCTCCTGGCGAGTTCCACCCCTTGGCGGCCCTTCACGGCCGGCCTAAGTCGGAGAAGGCTTTCTTTGCGGACGTCGCCTCTTTGATCTGGAGCGCGTACCGATCCTTGCTGGTGCCTTCACTCAGGATACCTGTCTTTTTTGAGGAGAATTTGATCGTTCGTTTTGTTCACGTCTTTGAGTCGGAGACGAAGGATCCTCGCGGCCTGGATTTTCAAACAATTGAGAAGGCGTTCACCGATGAGGCACGAAGTGGGGGTATGTTGATGGGCCGTCAGAAACTGAAGTTCGAGAAGTACGAGGTGAAACTCTCAAGCTGCGCTATCTGCTCGTTCTCCGTCTCAAAGGCGATGAATTCTTACACTTCACGGTTCCTGTTCGAAAACTACACCTTGATCGTGAACGAATACCTGGATTCGAAGAGCTTGCACGATATCATATCGAGATCCGGGGAGGAATTGAAGCGGTCCGCTGGAGTGCCTCCCGTCGATGAAGAATTGGGCAGAATTATTCCTGTTTACGTGTTTGACCTCGAGTTCGATAAGCTGTTGATGCTTGATCGCTACCATCAAGCTGTCGCATTCAAGGATATGGTCATTGCCGTGAGGACTCGGGGCTCCCAGAGCGTCAGTGACTACAGCTGCAATGGCCGCCATGTGATTGTTCAAGCTCGTGAACTTGAGAGATCGATTGTTGGTTCGATTCTTCAGAGCATGTGGGGAGTATCCCCTACCCATATAACATGGAGTCCTCGTCATAACAGTACTCTAATTGACTACACTTGGAGCATAGGGCAGACGCCATTTGGCCCCTTTTCGGATCTTCACTCCCTCTCCTTCGTTCAGAAGGATGCTGCCAGGAGGAACGTCCTTCTTACGACGTTGAATTATACAATAACAAGCGCAATTGATGTGCTTGATGCGGTTGCGAGATTAGGGGGGGAGAAGAAACTTCTAAAGGTGAACAACTTTGTTGAGTTTGTGCAAAGGTGGAATGTGCTAAAGTACAAACTTGAGAGGACAATATCCGCCATCTCCCATCTTGATTTTGAAACTGCCTTGTTTTTCACGAAGGCCTCAGATCATGACCTGTATGCTATCCACACGCTGGTTTATCAGGCCTCACAAGAACTGGAGGCTTCCCTTGATTGTTTCAAGGATCCACCGTTCCCATGGGTATCCGTTGGCTCGAGCATGATGATTTTCTCTGCTTTGTTGTATGCTTACCTAAGAAGGGATACGATCTTCAGGAGCAAAAGAAAACAATTTTGATGTGCATTACAGCCTGTGCTTCGCTTGTCAATCCGGTAAGCAATTAAATTTAAGCGGCGGATTTTGGTCTTTTTGTGAAAGTGCTATTCTTGCACCAAAGCTGTTCGCAAGTACTGTAAGAGATTTTGCATTGGGTTGTCTTCTTTCTTTGCCTTGTCAACCTTTTGCATTGTATTGAGAGTATGCTTTCTTCCCTGAATGGCAATATCATCTTGGTAGATGTTGCGCTTTGGTCTACTTCTTGTCTATGCAATGCTTTGGTCTAATATCTACTTTGGTCATGATCGATGAGGAGCATAATGTATTACATGTTTTCCGGTATGTTCTCATCAAGCTAGATTTGTGTTGCCAAACTGTTATTTGCTTGTGCTGTTGAAAGTCTAACTTTTAGAGTCTTAATCCATCCTACCAATATTTTTTTATTGTCCGTTTTATAAATGATAATTTCATATGAAGACAGGCATATACAAATGCTCAAGACACATGATTATATCTTCCCTAGATGGCATTTGTATGAGCATCGGTTGGATGCGTTTGTTGAGATTGAAAACAATATTTTCCTGTAGCTTATGTAATAGATGAAACAATTTTGTCTGCTGAAGACTGGTTTTGGATAGCAATGGTGGAGGACATACATAGCAAATTAAATCAAAATTAGCAACATGCCAACATGTTAGCCGACGGCTAACAAGGGCCGTGAGGGAGGAAAGAGAAGAGAAGAGGGAACCAGAGAGAAAAAGGCAATAAAAAACCATGCTTAATTAGGGCAATCTCAAGCTTAAGTACAAGTAATAAAGGGTCCGGACTGGACCGACTCTTACTGAAATCAAATCCATACTGGAAACGTCAAATAACAAGACCTAGTAGAAATAAACTCCTTCTGCCTCCCACGATCCCTATATGGATTGTAACAAATACTATCCCCTTTAATAACACCTTGTCGTCAAGGTGTGAAGGATGGAAACCGCTTCTGTATGTCCTCTGAATCTTCCCATGAAGCTGGTAACTCCTCGGAGAGTCACTCAATCAGCCACTGTACCATCCACTTTTCATTCTCCTTGAGTCGTCGTACTCCTACTCGACGTAGGGGTTGTATACCAAAGGGGATCGCCAAGGCGGCGACTGCTACAACTTCTCCTTCTGTTGGTGGCTTGAGGCAAGCTTTGTGTTTGGAAACATGAAAGACCGGATGTATGGTGCTGCCCAATGGTAACTGCAGTTCATAGGTGAGATTACCGATCCTTTTTAAAATCTGATAAGGACCAACATACCTTGACAACAACTTACTTTGGCCTGCCCCTCGCATCCCTAGCAGCCGTTGGGGGGGTCATCTCGTGCTGTCCCCTACTGATATCGGCGAATAGTAGGAGGAGGGCGCCCGTAGACTACCTCAAAAAGGGTGGTGTTTGTGGATGTATGCCAACTGGTATTGTAAGCGAATTCTGCCCATGAAAGATAGTTGACCCAGGTTTTGGGACGCCCCCACAAAACATCTCAAATAAGTCTCATGGCTTCAGTTTACGACCTCTGTCTGCCCATCCGTTTGCGGATGATACGCGGTACTCATCTTAAGTTGAGTCCCCTGTAGTTTAAAATACTCCTGCCAAAAAGCACTAAGGAAAATCGAGTCACAGTCACTTACAATGGAGCGTGGCATAGCGTGAAGCTTTCCCACTTGCTCTTGAAAGGTCTGCGCTACTGTTTTGGCTGAAAAGGGGTGTGAAAGCGCTATGAAGTGGGCATATTTGGAGAGCCTGTCTACCACCACCAATATAACAGATTTTCCCTGAGCAGAGTACCCGCGATGAAGTCCATGGATATGTCTTCCCAAATTTGCTCGGGAAGAGGAAGTGGCTGTAAAAGCCAGCATGTCGTGTGGTCTCATACTTATTGCGTTGACATATATCACATTGTCGCACATAATCTCGCACGGCGCGCTTCATTCCCGGCCTGAAAAATGCCGTCCTTAAACGCCGATAAGTCCATTCTACTCCTTCATGGCCTGCGCTTTTTGAGTCATGATAATGTGAGATTAAAATACCTGGCAGGGCTGTCTCGGGCAGGATAAATACCCGATTGTGGAAGTAGAGGTAAGGAAGGCGCCAGTCGTAACCATACCATCTCGTAGGATTCTGTAGAAGGTCGGTTTGTATTCTTTGCACTGACGCTGTTGACTGGTGGGCGTGCTGAATACCTGTCCAAATGTTGCACTGAATGGTCGATAAAGTTCAGAAGCCATGCCACTCCTGCACTTGTCGAGAGAGACTGTCGGGTTTTCTTTCCCGCTGCGATGCCTAATCTCAAAATCAAAACTGAGTAGTTTCATTACCCAACGCTGCACCACCGGTACCAATGTTTTCTGCTGTAGACAGTAACGTAGGCTGTGATGGTCCGTGAGCACCACAAATTTCTTACCCAACAAATAATGCCGCCATCTAAGAACCGCCAATACCATAGCAATGAGTTTGCGCTCGACTTGCTGCTGAACGTGGGTCCCATGGCGCGACTGAAAAAGGCTATCGGATGTCGGTCTTGGCTCAAAACTACGCCCACCCCTAACTCGGATGCATCCGTCTCTATTTCAAACTGCATAGTGAAGTCGGGCATGCGTAGGACCGGTGCTGACGTGATAGCCTCTTTGAGTTTGGAAAATGCTTCCTTAGCTTGGTCAAACCATCGAAACTGATCCTTTTTGGTGAGATGTGTCAAAGGTGCTGCGATACTGCCAAAGTTGCGCACGAACTTATGGTAATACCTAGCCAATCCGAGGAAACCACGTAATTCTCTAATCGACCGAGTAATGGCCCAGTTGCGCACTGCCAGGACTTTATCATCTTCCATCTTCATGCAGCCCTTGCCAATCACATGGCCGAGGTAAGTGACTTCACTCATTCCGAACGAGCACTTGGAAAGTCTGGTGTGAAGGGAGTGTTGTCGCAAGGTAGATGGCACCATCCGTAGATTTTTTAAATGCGCTTCTTCATATGCGCTAAAGACAAGGATGTCATCAAAGAAGACCAGTACGAACCTGTCCAGGTGCGGTCAGAAGATATCATTCGAGGGATTGGAACGTTGCAGGAGCGTTCGTGAGGCCGAACGACATCACTCATAACTCATAATGCCCATTCGGGGTTAAAAAAGTTGTTTTAGGGGCATTATGTGGTGCGATCCGTATCTGATGATACCCAGTGCGAAGATCCAATTTCGAAAACAGGGCTGCACCCCTGAGTGCATCAATGAGCTCTTCCACAATAGGGATGGAGTAGCGATCCTTTATCGTTATAGCATTCAAGGCATGGTAGTCTACACAGAACCGCCAATTGCCTTCCTTCTTGCGAACAAGGAGCGCGGGAGATGCAAAAAGGCTGCGACTAGGTTGGATTATTCCCTGTTCCAACATTTTTTGTAGGCATCACGTTGGATTGGGTTATACCTGTATGGTCTCCTCTTCACTGCTTCGGTCCTTGGTTGAAGCTCTATGTGGTGGTCATATGCGCACGGAGGAGGTAATCCCTGAGGAACATCGAACACATCTGAAAACTCCTCTAGCAGGGTAGGTAGTCGCGCATTCGTGAGGGTGGGGCCTGGCCTCTCTTTCCCCATGCTGGTCATGAGTAGCACGTACGAAGCGACTGTCCCATGTAGCACAACATGAGGTCTTTCTTTTCAAATCGTTACGGGCAGCTTTTAACAATATTCAGGAGCTTTTGATACAATTTCATGCAAATATGTCTGAGATAAACCTGCCTTCATAAGTGAAGTTCATTGGTTTCATTTGGTATCTATGTAGCTACTGGCTAGATGTATAGAGCGCTTCTACACATTGTACATATAAAATCTGGTCTGGGTATTTCATTTAGACAATAGAATTGAGTCTCTTATTCATCTTTTAGTCTTTTACCATAACCTGCAATATACTGATAGCATGCTCATTTGGAAAAATCAATTGGGACAATTGTGAGGAGTTTGGTTAGCTTTTCGAAGTTTTTGGATAGTTCCGGTTTAAGTATCATTGGTAATAATTGTTTTGTGATTCCGTTACATCAGGTTGATATGAATATCTGAACTGTTAAACTGCCTTGCATCCGTCCCACAGGTGCTCGCGCAGCAATTTTCAGAAAAGACTTAGGCAGTTAGTTGCAGGTGTGGCGAAGATAGATACATGCACACACAATTGTCCCCAAACAAGGAAGTTTTCAGTTAACAAGCTATCATTTATCCATGATTCAATGGAAAATAATAATTGTTACATAACTAAGCAATTAAGTAATAGAGTTTGTAGCTTGGAATCAACCTCATTAGAATCATATTTATGATTCTTCTATTGTCCCATTAATATCTTTCAGGCTTTCAATTTCAACACTAAAGTCATCAAAAGAAGGAATAACAGTTTAGACTAATCCCATGTAACATTGAATGATCCGAAGCAACCTGTAATATATAATAAATGAAAAATAGAAAATATTAAACATAAAAACATAATGACTCTGATATAACACAAGAAAAGCAATAAACTAACGTAACCAAACAAATAAAATACCCATATTCTTTTCCCTTTTGTGCAAGAAGATGTAAATTAAAATGCAGAAAAACTAACTGCTCTGCATGCTTGCTAGTAAAGTTTTTCCTTTTGATATTATGCTTTTGAGAATTCATGGTTCAATTTCTCTCAACAGGATGATGTAGTAGGATGAGATAGTAATCTCATGGAAAGTTTTTGGAGCATGAGTGTTTGTGGTCGATATGACACTCAAAAGGATTTTTGTTCTTGGTCTTCTCTTGCCAAAACTGCATCTAAATGTCCATACCTTCAAGTACAAAAATGTTGAACGTTCAAGAGCAATTTCTTTTCTGATATAAGGTCTGAATAGTCTCTACATGTCTTAGAGCTTCTCTTAGCCATTTCTTTGAAGTTAGAATGGTATTTTGGATTCAAATAATGAACTTTTTGTACAAATGCCTTTGTCCCATCTTGCTACTAATATTTAATGTATATGACAAAAAAATCTTGATGATCAAGTGTAATGTTTTTTTCTCATGCTTAAAATTTATGAATTTGATTTGCTCAATCATATTATCCAACATCTCGTCAACTTTATGAAGCATGGGCTCGTCTTCATCAATTTCCGTCAACATGTCCCAATTGGGCTTTGTAAACTGTAAAAGTTCTGGCAGTCTCCCGCCCCAAGATCATCAAGAATGATGTTTTTACTTTTTAATTGCGTAAGCTTTTATCTCATCTTCAGCATGACAAAAATTTTAAGCTTTATCAGTCACCATGAAATCAATGCATTCTTTACTTTCTCAATTCTTTGCATTACAACAATGACAAAAACAATCTATGTCTCAGCAACTTTTGGCCACTTCAATTTGGAAAAGCTATGAGATAAAGATAATGCATGTTGGTAATTAAATTTTATGAAAGTATGGTCTGATCTTAGCAATATACGTGCATTTCATACATATATTACTGGAATCGATAAAGTTTTAAGATGAAATATTTTACTGGAATCGATAAAGTTTTAAGATGAAATATTGAGCGATCTTATATTTTTTAGACTATGAAGATCAAAATGAAGTTCTCTTTCTTTAAAATCAGTTTGGAAACATGTTCCAACCTAACTTTAAAAAAGAAAAATGATTTTGAATAAGAGCATATATAATATAATATTATATATATATATATATATATATATATATATATATATATATATATATACACACACACTTATCTTACCTCTGAAAACGGGATATCAAGGGACCACTTAGCTTATGACCCATGAGGCAACAATGACTAAAAAGAATGTATCTATCTATAATTATATATGTTGCAGCAAATATAAATCACTCTTTCGCTATGGGATTCACTGGTGAGGAGTTAAAGATGGTTTAGGTTATCTATTTTGAAATGGACTTGGCCATGATACCCTTTTCAAAACTTGATTCATGGGTTTTTTTTTTTAGAAAAACCAATTTTTGCATGTGTTATTTATTAAAATATACATCGATCGTAGCTCTTCCTAGTTGGACATTATTCCCAGCTATAAATAAGAATGGAAATGAGTCAAGGCCAACATGATCTGATGTTTTCATGCATTGAAGTTGGTTCCATTGAGTCTTTCGGTCTTGGCTGGTGCTAAGGCTCCCACTCTAAAAGTTATTTTGGAATTTGACAAACGTGGCTTTGATACCACTGATGGAGTTGCGGTACCGGAACGGTGCCTTTGGTCAGACATGTCCCCTCAGCTAGTTCACTACCGGAATCTCCAGGATGTGTATGCGAGCATCAAGTTGCAGAGGCAACAATGACTAAAAAGGAAGAAGAAGACAAAAACCAGGGGATTGTAGAAATCCTGGTTTGCTTCTGTGAGGCATCGATTAGGGCAAAAATCAATTCAGATACCTAGATCGTGAAGTGCTTAATAAAATCTTTATTTACAAACCAGTTTGCAAGTTTATCTTGTTAATGTGAGTGGGCCCCCTCACAGTTACTGGATGAAGGGATAGGGCACATGGGCACTATCCAACAACCTGTTGCTAGGAAACTTGGTACCCTCATTTTAATCTGTGTGTATTCTTCTGTCCGCTGACCCTAAGGTCATAGGTATTCTTTGGCCGACGACTCGATAGTGTCCTCCCTAAACTGTTCTGTCTGACCTCAGCAGAGTTCTCTGCCTGGATCCTTCATTTGCATCGTCCATAGCAGCGTCGACTAGAAGGGGTGAACAAGTCAGGCCTTCGATCGCCCTTCTGCGCACCGGTGGGTTCGGTCGAGCCTTTCCTCAATCTCTCATTTTTAACCTCCCATACGCTGAACATGTTCCCAAGCCCCGGGTTGCCTTCAGATGGGCCTCTGATGTGTGATCTCGCCTGGCGACTACAAGACCCCTCGGCATCCTCTTGGCACCCTACAACAGCAATTGGCGTGCAGTGCAGAGGAGCAGTACTCTGCTTCCCGGATATGCTGGACCTTGCTGCAGCCGGCAAGACATTACTTTCCCCCTTGTAGCCGTGGGAAGGTTGGGCCTCAGCCTGCGGGCTTGGACGTTTGTGACAAGCGTTAGTTGGCACTGGGCTTTTCTGGTGCTAGTCTTAGTCGTAGGGTGGTGTGCATGTTAACTTTGGTTTGTATGTGGTTGTGGAATGCTGAGTGAGGTAGAAATTGAAGCTTGTATTGGACTCTATAATTCTTAAGACCTTTTTCTTTTCTGTAGTCTCTGTAACAGGTTGTGGGCTGGGATCATTTGTACCGAGGGGATTTAGCCGGGAATTCTGTCCAGTAAGGATAACCTCCATCGCGTATGCGTCTGCACCCAGCCATAGTCGGCATCCTAGGGAGGAGTCAATCACCTAGCCACTTATCCCTTGCCAGATGCCCGCCACCAAAGGCCACTGGCCAGACACAAACTAAGTAGTTCAACTAGCTGACAATGACAACCATACATACATTACTTAAGGTTGATTGCCTGGCTGCACAATCGTGGCCAGTGACAGAGCTAGAAATTTTTGGCTGTGGGATTTCAAAATGAACTATATTTGTGCTGTTTGTTGTGGGGCTCGACTCAAGTCTGGCATGGGCAATGCATGGTGCTCGACTGGAGTGAACCTGCGTTTCAAGGGGAGCTTTAATGGGCTGGCGTGGGACGTAGCTCCGCTATTGATCGTGGCCCATCCTGCCAAAGGAGAAAGGTGAAAGATCAATTGTGTCCCTGATTGGCTGAGCAGCCATGGCCAACCTTGCCAAGGGACACGACTGGCAAGCGACAACCCTTGGTGGTGGGTGGCCTTGTGACATGGTCTGTCGTCCACACCACATTTTAATTGGACTCGGTCACGAACTACTTGTGTCTATGGCTGAATACGTAATTTCTTTAGGCACGTTTTGAATAGCGAAGCAAATTAGTTAACCAATTCTTATGCATACCAAACTGGTACACAAGAGCCCAGCTAAGATTTTTTTCCTCCTTTTTCTCAGCGAGGGCACTATACAAATTAAAATTTTTGGTTATATTAACCAATGAAAATTTAATTTTCAAAATCTTAGAGCCCGAGCTGGTTTGAACAAATGCCGACCCTTGTGGGAAAGACATTGGGCTATCGTTAGCACCAATATATATACTTGTACACTGTACACACCTCCGGTTGGGAACCTTTTTTAATCGAGTGTTACATTTTTTTCCAGTTATATCCTTGTTTCCGTTTGGAAACGGCAAGTATATGAGATAAAATTTTGTTAGATTTCCTGCATATAACATGATACTCGAAAATAGTACTCCTTAAAATAAATAACATTTGAAAATATGGAGTGGAAACTTTTGCAAATCTTGCGTGCGACTTGCACGTACGTTTAATTTTTCCTAATTAATCCTGTTAGAAAAAGTAATTGAGCAAAACAGAAGTAGTCCTCAACAAGTTTAAAATTAATACTATTGTGAAAATTTCCTTAATTATTTTGTAGGGTCGGCGATGCGTATAATCTTTGAATGATTCTCATATCAATCGAAATCCGAGGCTCCAAACAATATCGTTTTTGTCGTTGCGAAAAATAAAATACGAAAAATATAAATTTATGACTATGTGAAGGTCCCGGATGAAATTTTTAGAACCGGCACTTCTTTTTTGGCAACAATTGACAAGGAATATGCTTTGATTACAAAGTCATCTTCTTGCAGAGTTTTTATTTTCTTTTTCCTACTCTCGGGGCCACTCTCTTTCCGTAGATCAACATTAAGCGTGATTCTGAGAATATGTAAAAGTTAAAAAGAATGTTAGTTACTATTATCAAAATTAGTCATCTAAACAAAGAATTTCTCTTTCTCCTAGATGGCCACCCTGGGACCACCACCATCTATTTCATCAAAATGTTCGTATCATTAAAATGCACATCCCATTCTTACCTCTCCATCATCTTCATCGGAAGATGAAAGACATTGTCATCACCATTCACAACTAGTGATGTCAATAAATTTGATTTGAATCTTCGGCTGAATCGATTCGAAAAGATCCGATATTAAAAAACAATTAATATTTAAAAAATCAGATCAAATTCAGATTTAATGAATGACATTTGATCAGATTTGAACATACATAAATATATCTGATTCGTAATACAAATTCAGATCAGATTCACTTTTAAACAATATATTATATCTAATGCTATTACATTCTAAAAATTGACAAAATCTGGTTCAAAGTTTGGATTCGGATATTAATATAAAAATCATATTAAGATCAGATTCAGATTGTAAAATCATATTTGACTTCTCTTTATTTGGAACTCAAATCTGAATATCTGAACATTAAAAAAAAAAAAGCCGGATATGATTAAATGTATACCCACAACCATATCAAATCATGAGCGCCACATTTCAAGACATATCATATCATGAGCCACCATCGTCATCACAAACTTATGTATTGCCATGTTCTTTTTCCTCATCACGATCGCAGAAGCGATTAAGCAGAACAAAAGGCAAGAAAAGAAAGGGAAAAGAAATCAGAAAGCACCTTCATCGTTCCCATTTTCGACTCTATTTAGTTAGAGACCAAGTAATTAAAAATCATCACCATAGCCCAAGTCGTCCTCCACTTTCTCAGCAGCCTCCTCGGCGATCTTGTCCTCCACGTAGTCGACGCCCTCGGCCAATGCCAGCCCACCCAATACGCCCGCCACCGCGCCCACCGCCAGCCCCGTTCCTACCCCGTACTTGCTCCCCTTCGAAGGCGCCGAAGCCGTCGGCGCACTCCCATACCCCGAATCGTATCCACCGCCGTAATACTGCGGCTGCGGTGGGGCGGCACCGTATCCGCTTCCATACGCACCGGGATATCCGTATGGAGCCGGCGGCGCGCCATATGGAGCCGGCGGTGCGCCGTAGGGAGCCGGTGGCGCTCCGTAGGGAGCCGGTGGCGCTCCGTAGGGAGCCGCGTATGGGTAACCAGCAGGCGGCTGGTAATCCCTGGTGGCTTGGCCATAAGGCGGCGCGTATGCACCCGGCGCAGGATAGCGCATCTCGCGGATGGTGGCGCTGACGCTGAGTTTTCCCTGGGGCCGGCCGGACGGGCGCTTGAGCTTGAGCGTCGTCTCGTACGGCTCGCTGAAGCCGACCTCGTCGACGATGTCCTTGAGGCGAAGCTTAGCGGAGCCGACGAGCGGCTTGGTGTCGCCGGAGGAGCCGGCGTGGACGACGTCGATGTGGAGAACGGCGTCGTCGAGAGGGGCGCCGCGGAGGGGGATGGTCAACTTCTCGTTCCAGGCGGGAGAGGTGTCACCCTCCTCGTCCGCCCTCGTGGTCAGCTTCAACGAGGGGTCGATCCAGGCGACCACGTAGGGTTTGAGATCGCCGTTGCGCCAATTGACGTTTTTGAGGTCCTTGGCGGAGGAGAAGGTGATGTCCAGCTCGAGAGGGTACGCCATTGAAGGGAAAGGGAAGGAAAGAGTTTCTCGGATATGTGCTTGGGGAAAACGAGCAACGATGAGGGCGAGGTGCTGGGATGGGGAAATCAGGCTTATATAAAGAGGGGACAACCGGTCGAGATGCTGCTTTCCTGGCTAGCGCTGGACACCCTCGTCACTCCCACTGTGGAAATTCACCTTGCCCATCGTTCTTTTAATATATTACCTTGACGCAGCTGCTTGTAGATGTATAAAATATAAAATGGATGCTTATTTATTATCTTTTTTGGACACAAGTCATTACAATTTGCAACCCAAAAAATCAGGCCTTTCATTGTAAAATGTTCATAAAGCAAACACCGAAAACTTTTTAGAACAACCAAGTTTCGTTCGAATGGTTTTTATGTTGTAAAACGTGACGTCAAAAAATATGTTCTAATTTGGGTTTTGTAAAAATGCGAATTATGGATTTTTAATTGTTTAAGTGTATCAAATTTAAGCCAAAAATATTTATTTTTAAACAGTGGAGCAGTTTCCGAGACCGCGTATAGCAGAGATCTTGTCTGGCAAACAAACTTTAAATGGCGGTGCAAAAGGGCATTCCATCGGCGAAACCAGTAGCGCTTCGTAATTTTCTTGCCAAGGCGTCCCTTTCTGAACTGGTGGCGCTGCTTTCCTCAGCCCGAACCGCCACGTGGCGGTCGACGTGAGCCCGGGGTCCGACTGGTGAGTGGTGACAACCGGTTGTTGACTTGATTGCAAGGACGTAAGAGGCAAGGCATATTCGAGAAAGGAGAACCGTCCGATTCTCTTTGAAGTGACATGTGTTAACCAACACGGAGTGTACACGGGGTATCTGCTTTTGCTTTCAGATTACCATTTATCCCAACTTGCCTTGCTCGAGTGATCAAAGAAGACTTTTCCGGGAATCTTTCTTGTTTTGCTCCAACTTTAGTTATAATTTGAAAAGCCCCAAGTATTTGGAAACCATGTCTTGCAAGCTTTATAATGATCTCCGTTAGTTTGAAAATGGAATTTTTTTTAGCAAAACAGGTAAAATTATAATTAGTCATAACAAAATTTTACTTCGAGTTTTTATTTTACAGATTTAAAATAATTAAGTCTTTCTGTTATATAAAAAAAAAAGTTACGAAAGTTAAAAAAGAAAACACGAAAACGAATGTCCCCGAACTATAAGACCTTCGCTTCCAAGTCACAAGGTAAAAAAAAAGAGAGACGTTTAAACGCTGGATCTACGTACAATGAAGACTTATATATTTGTAATTTTCAGCTGCACTAAATCCATCAAAACCACAATTTTCGCATAAATCTGCCACCAATCTGAGTCACTCATACCTCCCCATGCTGTGAAAAGGAAATCATTGAGATGAAAAGGGAATATAAACTATGAAGGCCTGTGATTACTTCATATTTGAAATCCATGAATTTAACGTGAATCTGACGTAGCATAATTTTCCTAATGTGGTAAAAGATTCACTCTAAAATCCATGATTTATCAAAATAATGAGCTTATATTAGACCTAAGATCCACACACAAAGTCTTTGTTTTACTTTTGTACGTTGAAAAAAAAAAAACTGATTTAAGAGGGGAACGGCCTGATCTTAAATTTCTGAATCTCGAATATGGAGGATTGTAGATCAGAGACAATTTAGGGCGTGCTTTGCTTTGTGGTTCTTTTTGTTGTATTGGACTCATTATTCAGACAAAAAAGTAAATTGTAAAGCAAGAGAAAACATGACTGTGATATTCTCATTTATTCTTATCTAAGGTACAACCTAGAGAAAGAGAACCTCAGGTCCGCAGATCTAAGATCATTGGGGATATTACATCACCAAGGATCTCAAATACTCGATTTAAGAAATGCACCATATGCATACCTCTATATTTGTTGGCCGTGAGCTATCACAAGTTACATGACTACGAACAAAGAATATGAGTGTTTGTCAAGTCAATTGCTGAATTAGTAGAAGAACGTGAGTATAAACTACTATTCAAGCCTGAGATTCACATTTCAAGTTCTATTTGACGAAAGCAGAGTGTATAACTATAATTGAATTCTTACACTGATTGTTCTCATAAGCTTGTATGAACGGACTTAAATTTAGAGCTACCTCATGTGTTTGCATCACACCTAGAAAACTAAGCACACGTAACAAGTACATGCTTTTCTTCATTTAACCTTATAAACCGGGAAGAAGCAAGAAGTTTTTTCTCCTATTGTAAGCTGAAAATTTTCAAAGAAATTAAAACAATTCTTCCTCGGGGCCCATATATATATAGTTGGATGATGTTCTGCTCCTTAGGCCCATCACCGAAAAGGAAAACTATCTATGCATACGCGTAAAATTATCCAATCATAAGGACTTTAAATTGCATTAAACTTGGTCACATATATACACATTGATCTGTTCCGGCGCACGATTTTGAAGACAGCATATTATCAGAAAAGTGGAGAGAAGGTGGTAAGAGGGAAATCATAAATAAAGATCCAGAATCAACCTGCAGTCTGATGTTTAATTCGTTCCTCTAACGGAGAGGTAAGAATGGTTAGCACATGGTTTATTTGAGATTTTATTTCTCTTCTTTTGCTGTACCAGGAAGGCAATGGCTTTGATCTACATATAAAAAAAGCCAGAAACCTTTCTGGATTGTAAAGTCCTCCAGTGTGCAAAAATACTCAAGAAGTACCGAGTTGGTATTGACCCCGTTTAAACTTGAGGATGATCTTCCTCATGAATTACGGACCAAGAGTTCATATTTTCTCCTGCAAGTCCCAAGTACATAAATCTTGTACAGCCAAAATTGATTTGGGTTTTCTTTTCTACTAAAAAAGGAAAAGAAACGCACAAGCAGGCATCCTAAAACCACTTAAAAAAACACAAAAAGTTTATTTATTCTCATTATTTAAGGCAGTTCAATTTTGTAGACAAGCTGGTCCATGATGCTACTAGTGCTATTATTGATCACCATCATTCATTATTAATATTGTACATAGGGTTTAGTATGGACTCCTATGCTGCAAGGCTTTTAGAAGCAATCTCATAGACGTTCTCTGACAGCCCATTGGCACAGACAATTTTCTCTAATTGAGCCTGCAATTGGAAAAAAATATATCAAAATGAGAGAAAAAAAAGGATAACCACATTGAACCAATAGATTGCTCACATCTTCAAGTTGTCGAAATGCTTAATTTTAAATCTCAAGCATCAGCGGAAAATTTTGACAACAGAATTGTTTCATGGAGGCACAGTTTAGCACACGTTGCACATTAAATCTACCTTCGCAAGTGTCTGTCGATCCTTGTCATAACGCTTCCATCTTGAGAATGCAGATACCATCCGTGAGGCAACCTGAAAACAGCACACATATAAACAACTAATTGCTAAAAAAAAAAAAAAATACCGCTATGAATACCAAAACTTCTTCCTGTTTCGTAACTTTTCTTGCCTCGAAGCACTAAGGTTCACCAAAATGATATGGATACAGACCTGAGGATTTAGTTTGTCAAGTTGTGTGACAATATCTCCCAAGAACTCATAACCAGAACCATCCTTTGCATGGAAGTTCACAGGCGACCCACAGAATCCACCAATGAGAGAATAGACCTAACATCCAAATACAATGTTCTCCAGAATAAAATAACTGAACGGGTAGGTTGCAAAGTTTGTACAATTAAAATTCAAACAGGTTCAAATGCACAAGTCCACATAGATTCAATACCAAATTGAAAAGGAAAAAAGTAGCTTCTCTGCATCCAAATGCTATTAAGTATATATGAGCAAGAAACCACTTGAACCTTGTTGGGATTACGAAGATCGAAGGCTGGGTGGTCCAACAACTTCTGCACATTCTTCACATTCCCAGGGATGTCAGACACAGCTTGGAGAGCAAGCCATTTATTCACAACCTACAGAACAGGAATACTGTTAGAATTCTGCAAGCTCTCTCTCTCAACAAACAACCTATACAAGCAACATTCTACGAACAGAAACAAAAAGGATCTCAAAGTTCTGCAAAAGTTTTTCATATATATATACATACATATATATATATATATGGGTATGACTGGTAAGAAATGGATGACCTGTACAAATGATACAGAGTTGCCACCATGTAAAAGGTCATTTCCATACCTACAAAAAGCTTTAGAGGCAATAAAAAAAGTTATTGCCACTTCCACTGCAGAACACACGCCTTGACTGCACTTCAAAATCACAGTTAAGGAACCATATGGTCATTGTTTCCTTTTGGCTTCTAAACTGTGATTTTCTTTCCATTCCAGCATCAGGACACCAGGACAGGATGCAGCCAGAATACCAATCACGTTAATAACAAACAAAACATCATCAAGTATCTTCTGGAGACCACACACGGAGGCTTTTGCAGCCATAGAAACTGTCTTGACGTGCTACTTTAGTCATCAATTTGGGAAAGGCAATTCATACAGTCAGGCAAAAAGGACATTGTTATTAAATCTTTTTTCAAAATTTCAAACTGAAATTTTATTCTTGAGCATGCAATAGAACCATAATGAGCATTAACAGCAGAGAACCCAATGAATTTCCTATTCATGGCCAACTAAAATTTGCATATCATAGTTATCAGAATGAACAATAAATTGATAAGGTACTCTCTAGACAATGACAATTTCCAAAAGAAAGAACAAATAAGCAAGGTGTTAGAACCCCAGGTTCTCATACGTCAATAACATATAAAGAACACTTACAAGTTAATCAAGACAGCAAAAAAGAAAAAAAAATCCAAAAATGCTTAAAATATATAATACCCTTAAAATCATGAAAATTTTCAATATAGCATCACTTTTGAAAAATATTGTCGTTTTTGCATTATTATTCTACTTGAAAAATATTGTTGTTTTTTTATTGTACTTATGTAAGCTGACATTTGAAAATCAATTATGTCTGAATCAATAAAAAAACAGAAAAGTTCAGACGAACATGAAAATACTAACCAAAAAATCATGTTCCCACTTCTTATAGAAGTCTGACAAAGCCTCATCACGAACGTCACCAGGGTTTTGTGCTAGTGCTGCTAGAGCTGCAAACTGCTCAGTCATGTTAGTTGCATTTTTGTATTCCTGCTGAGCCAATTCTGTAAGCTCCGGATCGTTCAGAGAAGCAAGATACACTGCATGACGAGGTAATTCAGAGTTGAAACATATGATAAAACACAACACACACAAGGGAGAACACATGGACACAGGCACAAAGCACACACTCATGTAGGTAAAAAATACAAGCATACATCAAGAAGTGCACGTAATAAATATGATTGTGGAAATAGCATGACTGAACTGTAGGCAAGAAACATATGACCTGACCCAACCTCAGCAATCTGTTCAGCATGCCCAACTTCAATAAATTTCTTGGATTGTGTTTTCAAAATAAAATATGATACTCTGGTTGTAAAAGTTGGAACATCTATGGGGCATTCATTTCTCTTAGTGCTGGGAAAACCACATCCCGCAATCACAGCCCTGTAGATTACATATTTGGTCTCTGAAGTTGCCAAAAGAAATAGCATTTTCAACTCCACATATATATACATACGTAAACATACATACATGCATACATATATATATATATATATATATATATATATATATATATATATATATATAAGAATGAAAAAAAATCTCGAAGTCTTGATATGTATATTGATTTTGTGAGCCAAGAAAGTTAAGAAAACATTTCATTTTTAAACCTTATCAAATCTAATTTATGCATCTTATTTTCATGAATTTTTTTTAAGCCTCATAAATGTTAACATATTTCCATCCATCTATATTATCGGATTTACAAAGAGCAGCAGTTACAGTGCTTGAAAGCAAGGAGGAAGATAAATTGGGAGACATGATTCTCTCTATCTCTCTCTTATATATAACACAAAAAAGAAGATTGATGGAATGGTGTGCCCCAACTTTTTATGTCCCTGCATTATCTGCCCTAAAACCATTTGGTTAAGTGATCAAATAGGCAAAATAAGTTGCTAAATGTGGTCTACATATGCTTAACAAAGAAGATATTTTTTTTAAGCATATCATTTCAAGGTGCAAAAAGAATGATAAAGTGCATAAAAAATCAACAGCTCATAATGCATGACAAGAAAAACATGATGATTCATTTCCAAATATAACAAGGAAACTATGCTCAATTAAATCAAAGGAAACACTGTCTTTCAACATGGGGCACAAACGAACTTAGGAACTTTCACCCTCATGCAATATATATATATATATATATATATATATATATATATATATATATATATATATATATATATATATATATATATATATATATATATATATATATATATACTTATTTATTTATTTCATGCCAAGTGTCATATACCCCACTTTTTTCTATGTCCATGTGTTTTGTGAAACTAAATGCATGGACTAATTGATCTCCATGAGCAAAAATACAGGAATCAATTTTGAGTTTACTTATAGGATTTTATAAGCCAAGGAAGATCAAGAGTTGATTTTATGTTTTCGTCTATGTCACATGGGTATGGGTTTGATATGGGTACGGGTACAACGATACGGGTATGGACACAACAATTTTGAAAATTTTGGATACACGGATACGGCAAATTTTATATTCTCAAAAATAATAAAATGAAAAAAAAAACATTATATTAATAGTTCACTCTTAGAAGAAAGTTTGTTTTATCATAAAAAAGTTGAGTATTTGAAAGGATTGTTCATGAAAATAATTGGATGCATCAGAAAAAAATGATAAAATGAAAAAAACATTAAATTAATAGTTTATTTTTTGGCGTGTCCCACCCGTATCCCGTATCCGGATACGCGTGTCCGCATATCGAACACGGATACGTGGGTGTGTGACAGAGGTGTACAGAAACCAAAACAAAGGTCCAAACTCCAATTTATATACAAGAGTTTGTAATCTGATTGCCAATTTATTTATAAGATTCGATAAACCATCGGTTTTCAATTTATGTACAGGTTTTCATGAGCCAAGGAAGCTCAACAGTTGGTTTCTAAACTTATAAATCTGACCTACACATTTACAAAACATGGTTTTCATGCCAACTGCTAGGTTTTGAGGTATAGAGACCACAAACATATGGTTAATTTTGTGACAAACACGACCATAAATGTGAAAACAGATAGTGTGTTACACTCATGCCCGTCATGCTTTAATTTTCCTATATTTCAAGTCAGATTATCTAAGCCAGATTAAGCAAGCACACAATTAGAGAGGATGAGCATCAACCAACATGGATGCGTCATTATCGCGGAACCATTGCGAGTTCATAGATAAATGCAGAAGTCTAAAAATGATAAAGAATTTCTGGTGCCACCCACAGTCTGAAGGACATTAGTGAATACTACCTGCTAATTTATTGTCAGGATTTCCTAGAGTATCTTGTGTAGGAGAAAAAGCAAAAAAAAAAAAAAAATGCAACACCACTTATAGCTTAAAAGTATGGAATACCTACCCAGTGCTGTATTCTTCAAGGCACGTCTTGCCATATTCTTATGGTTGAACACATAAGGTTCTCGGCTTGTGTTCTCTTTGACCTGATCATTTAAACTGCAGGTTAATATTCATAGAATATAGAAAGAAAGGAAACCAGAAAGCAATTGAGGAAGAGTTTCCTGATCCTTAGATAAGTTCTCAGAAAAAAAAGAAGAGACGAAGAAAATTGCTGAAGACCATTGGTAGACCCAAATACCCATCGGTCGCCATTAACTAAAACATTATTCAACTTTATATGCTAATAACTTTTTTGACCTGTGATCAGGGGGTGCAAATGAATTAGATAAAGGGACATGGCAATTTTTAGCTGTACCAGATCAAATTTGAACAGACTACTCTATGTACATCAAGGATCCAAGACTGATCTGTTTATGTTCTTTCCTGCAATGCTTGACAGTGAGGGGTGGGGGGGGGGGGGGGGGGGGGGGGGGGGGGGGGGGGGGGGGGGGGGGGGGGGGGGGGGGTGGTGTGTGGAGGGATAACATCTCTTAATTCTTAAGTAGTTTGAGAAGCATTTTAAGTTTAAACGTTAAAATTAGTCTTATTCTTCATGTTTTTACAAACCAGTTTAGGTCGCTTACCACTATACAAAACTTTGCATTAATAAAGTTGGGGATGCCTCTCGTTCAACAGCCCGCAATTGGAAGTATTAGGAACCATCCAGTTCACATATGCATTCTTGACTATAATTGTATTTGATGTCTTAAGAAACTACAATTACTTGAAATATGACTATTGTTTTATTGTGTACCTAAATATCATGTCTCAGTTCTTCTAAATCTTTCCTATGTCATTTTCAAATAAAAACCATAATCTTTATGATAGCAATTGGCTCTCGGGTCATAGGGCATTATGGGTTGGGTCTTAGATAGTCCTTGTATTAACAAAGTAAATAAGTAGTTGATGGTCTAGGGGGTATCATCATCAATGAATTGTGACTGCCGTTTCTTCTGGGAGGAAAGAAACGCTAATCTGGGATTAGGGACAGAGTGGATGAGTTTAGGGTCCTATCTTTTGTATTCAGCCAGTGCAAACAGCTGGACTCTACCAAGTGGTATCAGAGCTGGGCTCCTACACACAAGTGGCTGAGGAACGTTGCAAGACTGATCAAATGAAGATGATATACACAAGGACTAATCAGAGCATGATAAACATTGAACAGAACCTGCAGACATGATGGTGGAGCAACAGGAGATGAAGAGATTACTCCAAGGAAATGCTAAGCAAAATCACCGTGCAGCCCTAGTTAAGCTGCAGGCATCAAAAGGAGCTTTGCATCGCCACCTCTGAAAGGACCATTACTGTCAGTCATGTTGAGACCGGCAACCTAAAGCTTGGCATGGTCATCACCTTTGGACCACTGGATTGACCATTGAAGGTAGGTTGTTGAGATGCACCATGAAGCTCTTCAGGAGGCCCTACCCAGAAACGATGTTGGCTTCAATGTCAATGTTGCTGCCAAGACCTCAAACATGGCCACATTACTTCCAACTTGGATGTTTCTTCATTGATGCCTGCTGATCAGGCTAGGCATCCAAGTTCCACTAAAGCTTTGGCTCAAAAATGGAGTTCTTACTTGTTCGTTGATGATAAGATCATAGGAGAGACAACTGCCTTCTAGTAGTCAATGGTTTGGCCTCTGCGTCTAAAGATTAGAAGATAGAGACCTTCCCTTGCACAAAAAATGATTTTGAACCCTAGATCTAGTGCCCTTCTGGAGGATGGCAGGAATGAGCGCCTCTTGCATCAAGGGCCCCCTCGAGGAGCCTCACTAGAGTGAGCTCCTCTCTGGGAAAGGGGCCCACTTCTCTATCTTCAAATGGGTCGAGGGCAAGCAGGAAAAGCAGCTGTTCTCGTTGATTCAATGTATGATTATTTGCTGAAAAATCGTTTGTGGTTTCTGGTGAGTAGAGGTCCCTCTATTGACTTCAGAAAATCAAAGAAAAAAGGAAACTCGTACTGCAGCATGCCAAATTGCCAATCAGGTGCAAGAACATTGCCACGAAGAATGCTCGTTGCAATCGGGAAAACCTCCATGGTAACAGCTTGAGGGTGTCACAATAATGAGGGGTTTGGAAATGCAACCGGACAACATGCAGAGGTACACTTCCTTCCTCGACTTCAACAGATACTGCAGCATGTCAAGCAGGTGCAAGAACATTGGCACGAAGAATGCTCGTTGCAATCGGAAGGACAACCATAGTAACAGCTTGAGGGTGTCACGATGATGAGGGGTTTGAAAATGCAGTCGGACAACATGCAGAGGTACACTTCCTTCCTCGACTTCAATGGACAAGGCAACAACCATAGTGGATTTTTGAAGATAACTATTCATAAAGACCACGCAGCAAGTGGGAACATCATGCGGACTGATGGTGGGTCCCTAGCAAAGGTTCGAGAGTGCAAGGACAGATTTTGCTTCAATCCAGAGGACCACTCATGGTTTATCACCCATATTCATGGAGTCAACGAAATGAGTGACAATGAATTGTTCCATTCTTGTATCAGCTACGGGTTGGTTCTTTCCATAAGTCTGGTATATTGTATTGAGGAACCATGATGCTTGGGAATATTGTAACAAGAGGTGAGGGTGTGATACTGCCCACCAATGTGGATGCCAGTAATTTAATGTCGATAATTAGAAGTGATAAGACAACTGGAGATGGTAAAGATGATATGATAATTTTAGGAGTTTGTGTAGCTAATGTCTCCGACATATAAATTATGCTTGGAAAGTTTGAGGATAGTGAAAGGCATCCCATTCTTTGGTCGATTAAGGTAAGCTAAACTTATTAAACATCTAAGATGCCCATTCATGAAAATAAAAAGGTGCTGCAGGATAACAGAAGGAATCCTTTATCTCATATTTTGATTCCAGATATAGAATTCTGGGATACCCACCAAACTCTTTTTTGTTGACCCACGATAATCTTGATGTAGTCAGTAAGAACACAAGTTAAGGCCATAAGTCTTTGATTGAGTTGGAAAGTGCAGCTATGAGTGGCCAAAATGTTCTCTCGACTTTTGGTGGCTGTCCTTTTATCTAAGACAAGCATTGTTGGGCACATCATTGCTTCAATGTGCAACATCTGAGTTTCTTACATGTTCAGGGTTCTTAGATATATCTTAGATGTCATACATAACACTGGATGCCTATGCTCTAGAGAATGTTAATATTTTTTGAGAACAGTGAGAGATCCTCAGGGACACTCTTTTGCACAGTTAGGTTGCTGTGTTACTTCTTTTGGGAATAAATTACTTAATTTGGGAATAAATTACTTAAGAATTGGCTTGCACGACCTCTTTGTGATGCTAAATGAATTTTAGAGCACCAAGATGCAATCACATATTTAAAACATGGTGATTTTGATTTTGTTCTTGAGTTCCGGGATATTGTCTAAGGCTGGAGGCTTGCTAGTCCTTTACCAATAGTGAGGCTAGTGGAGTAAACACTAATAGAGCTATTCTTTATGAAGATGCTGCAAAAAGGCAGCTTCAGGGATTTCTTACGGCTATGTGTTAGCCGGTGCCTAACAAGCGGCGTGAAGGAGAAAGAAGAAGAGAGGAGAGAACAAGAGAAAAGAAAATCAACTTCAAGACTGATTGATTAGGGCAAATCTCAAGCTTAAGTACAAACCAACTATGGGTCTGGACCGGACCGACACCTACTGAAAACAGATCCATATTGGACCAATCTAACATAAAACTTAAAGAACACAACTACTGATGCTCAACCCCCATGTATTACGATCCATACATGGATCGTAACAAATACTCCCCCCTTCCAAAAACACTTTGTCCTCAAGGTGTGAAGAATGCGAATCGCTGCTGTAGATCCTCTAGATCTTCCCATGTAGCTGGTAACTCCTCCTCGGTGAGCCATTCAATAGGCCACTACGACTTCCACCTTCCGTCTACTTTGAGGCGACGTAACCCTACTCAGTGTAAGGGATGCATTCCAGGGCTGGTACTGCAGAGACTTCTCCTTCTGTCGGTGGCTTGAGGCACGCTTTTAGCTTAGACACATGAAAGACTGGGTGTATGGTGCTGCCCAGTGGTAACCGCAGTTCGTAGGCGAGGGGGGGGCCTACCATTTTCAAAATTTTATAGGGGCCAACATACCTTGAAAGCAATTTACTTTTACCGGCCCCTCACATCCCTACTAGCCGTTGGGGTGGCCGCCTTAGGAATACCATTCTCCTTCCTGGAATTGAAGGTCTCGATGGCGCCGGTTGTATTGGATCACCATATGATTTCTTGCTGCTGCAAGGTGTTCCTTAAGATCCTTAAGGATCACATCGCGGCACTACAGTTGCGCATCTACTGACTCCTCCCGTGCCGTACCCGGCTGATACCTACGAATCGTGGGAGGGGGTCGCCCAGCTCCCACGAAGAATGCTCGTTGCAATCGGGAAAACCTCCATGGTAACAGCTTGAAGGTGTCAGCTTGTATTATAAGCGAACTCCACCCAAGATAAGAAGTTAACCCATGTTTTGGGACGCTCACCAACAAAACACCTCAAATAAGTCTCCAGGCTCCGGTTTACAACCTTTGTCTATCCATCTGTTTGTGGGTGATATGCCGTACTTATCTTAAGTTGAGTGCCCTGTAGTATGAAATACTCTTGCCAAAAAGCACTAAGGAACATCCAATCATGGTCACTTACAATGGAATGTGACATCCCATGTAGTTTGCCCATTTGTTCTTGAAAAGTCTGCGCTACTGTTTTGGCTGAAAAAGGGTGTGCGAGAGCTATGAAATGGGCATACTTAGAAAGCCTGTCCACCACCACCAATATGACGGACTTACAGTGGGAGCTGGGTAAGCCTACGATAAAATCCATGGATATGTCCTCCCAAATCTGCTCGGGAATGGGAAAGAGCTGCAATAAGCCCGCTAGACTCGTAGTCTCATACTTGTTGCGTTGACATACCTCACACTGCCGCACATACTCCCGCACCTCACTCATCCCCAGCCAAAAAAATGCTGCCCTCAAGCGTTTGTAAGTCTCCTCTACACCTTCATGACCTGCATCTTTCGAATCATGAAAATGTAAGATCAAAATGTCTGACAAGTCTGTCTCGACCGGGATAAATATTCTATTGCGGAAGTAGAGGTAAGGGGGGCTGCCATTCATAACCATATCGTCTTGTAGAATCTTGTGTTAGCTCAGTTTGTATGCGCTGCATAGATGCAGCCGATTGGTGAGCTTGCTGAATATCCGCCCATATGTCACAATGAATGGCTGAGAATGTCCAAAAGCCTTGCCCTTCCTGCACTTGTCGAGATAGTCCATCTACTGTTGGATTTTCTTTCCCACTACGATGTCGAATCTCGAAATCGAAACTAAGCAACTTCATCACCCAACGCTGCACGGCGGGTACCAAGGTTTTCTATCGGAGACAATATCGCAGGCTATGGTGGTCTGTGATCACCACAAACTTCTGGCCCAGTAAGTAATGATGCCATCTACGAACAGCCAGCACAATAGCGATGAGCTCGCACTCGTAGGCAGATTTACTGTAGAAGGTGGGCCCCATTGCGCGACTGAAGAACGCCACAGGGTGCTTGCCTTGGCTCAAAACAGCTCCTACCCCTACGTCTGAGGCATCTGTTTCTAACTCGAACTACATGGTGAAATCGAGCATACGTAAGACTGGCGCTAACGTGATGACATTTGTCCATCGAAACTGGTCCCTTTTTGTCAGATGTGTCAATGGTGCGGCTATACTCCCAAAATTTCACATGAACTTGCGGTAGGATCCTGTCAAACCCAGAAAACCACGTAACTCTCTGACCGACTGCGGAGTGGCCCAATTACGCACGGCCAATACTTTATCCTCTTCCATTCTCACACTGCCCTTGCCGATCA
The DNA here is from genome assembly GCA_011799765.1 of Nymphaea thermarum. Taxonomy (NCBI): domain Eukaryota; kingdom Viridiplantae; phylum Streptophyta; class Magnoliopsida; order Nymphaeales; family Nymphaeaceae; genus Nymphaea; species Nymphaea thermarum. Next base: position 303,937 of record JAANDH010000153.1, on the reverse strand, counting down.
CATGGCCAACATATGTGACTTGGCTCGTTTCAAATGAGCACTTGGATAGCTCGACATGAAGGGAGTGATGCCTTAGTGTAGATAAGGCCACCCACAGATGATCTAAATGTGTCTCTTCATCTACACTAAAGACAAGGATGTCATCAAAGAAGACCAGTACAAACCTGTGTAGGTGCGGCCGAAAAATATCGTTCACGAGCGACTAGAATGTCGTCGGGGATCCATCCCCCAAAAGAACCGGACATGCGTTAATGAGACCGAACGGCATAACACGGAACTCGTAATGCCCATCCGGTGTCAAAAAGGTTGTCTTAGGAACGCCCTTGAGTGCATTTAGGAGATCTTCCACGATAGGGATGGGGTAGCGATCCTTCACAGTGATAACATTTAAGGCGCGGTAATCCACACAAAACTGCCAGTTGCCATCCTTCTTGCGAACAATGAGGGAAGGAGATGCAAAGGGGCTGTGACTGGGCTGAATAATTCGCTGCTCTAGCATTTCTTGCACCAGTCGAGTTAGGGCATCATGTTGGGTCGGTTATACCTGTATGGTCTCCTCTTCACGGCTTCGGCCCCCGATTAAAGTTCTATGTGGTGGTCATAGGCCGGTGGAGGAGGTAATCCATGAGGAACATCGAACACGTCTGAAAATTCCTCTAGTAGGGCAGGTAGTCGTGCACCTGTGAGGGTGGTGACCAGCCTCTGTTCTGTCACGGTGCTGGTCATGAATAGCACATACGAAGCAGCTTGCCCTTGCAGCATCTTGGATACGGCGGTCTCCTGGACTGGTGGTCTTAGAGTAGCCGACAGGGTTAGGCGCCTCTCATCCAGCTGTGTAAAGTGCAATTTCATGTTAACGAAGTCCCACACTACCTCGCCCAACCCTTTCAACCAATGAATCCCCAAGACAAGGTCTGCCCCCGCCATGGCTAGTGTATACAACTGCACTGAAAACCCATGACCCTGGATCTCCAGCTTCTCATTGGTGCACTTCCCTTTACATTTTAGAGTGCTTCCGTCTCCCACGACTACATCAAACGCCAGTTGGTGGTCTATTGTACATCCCAGGGCTCTAACGGATTTCTCACAAATAAAGTTATGTGTGGAACCCGTATCCACTGGTACACTGACCTTTCGACCTCGAAGCCGACCCTCAACGCGCATAACTGCGGTACCTCGTGTCCCGATAGAGCATGGAGGGATATTTCGAGCGAATCGGCGAGCTCTTCATCACCTTGCCCTAGCTCGCTGCTTGTTTCCTCAGGGGTGTCGTCCCCTTCTTCCTCCACTAGGTTCATGTGGAGTCGCCTACAAGCATGGCCCGACGTCCATGGTTGATGACAGTGAAAGCAAATATTTTGACGTCGTTTTTCACGTATCTATTTTGGAGTAAGGCGGCGAACAATAGGGCGGCTCGCTGGTTTGCCCATGGTAGCCCTGGCTGGTGACGCTTCCGAGCTCGTCGCGGCTACCCCTTGAGGACGAACCACGTTCGGCCCCCGCCCGAGGACCTGATATCGACGATGCTTCTCTTCCACCATCCGAGCTATCACAAAACAATCTTGCAAGTTGAGGGATCGCATGCTCTGCACCTCAATACGGATCTCCTCCTTGAGTCCCCCAACAAAGGCGCCAATCAAAGAGTTTGTGGGCCAGCCAGGAACCATGTTGCTGAGTTCTTCGAAGCTCTCTTGGTACTCGACCACTGTCCCCTTTTGCCAGATTTTGGATAGCTCAATGTTATAGTCAATATAAGCCGAAGGGCCAAAGCACGCTGCCATGGCTACGATTAAGGACCTCCAATCTGTGCGCCCGTGTTGCGCCACTAACCAACGGTACCAACGAATGGCCGCCCCTTCGAAATTCATGGCACCGTGAGCCACCTTTATTGTTTCCAAAATCCCATGGCACTCAAAGAATTGTTCCGCCTTGAATATCCAACTATGTAGATCTTCTCCATTGAATCGAGGGAAGTCAATCTTGGTGGGTTTGAAGCGCGTCGGATCGGTTCCCCCATAAGTACCGGTAGATGAGTAAGGGCCAGTGGAATTAGGGAAAATCCCGCAGGACAATCCGGTCCCATGCTGCCCCGCCCTGGATTTCCCCCTGCGTTCATACCGACAGGACGGAGGAGTGGTGTAACAGTGGGCAGTGCACTGCTGGTGGGTAGGGACACGCCGAAGGAGCCAAAGGCAATGCCAGATCCGCTAGGTGGTGACAGAAAAAGAGGCACGACGCTGAGCGGTGGGGCCGGCAGCTCCTGGACAGCGTTGACGGCGCATGGCAGACGGAACATACCGGGGCCACGTGCGCAGACGAGCGGCTGCTGGTCTGTTGATCTCCAGACGGAGGACTGTCTAGGGTCGAGATCGTCTCCTCCGTCCAGGCACAGTGTGCTTCTACCGAGGCCAAGGCGGCATTATTGAAAGAGGGTGCGTCATGATCATTGGACGTCGGCGGCGACGGTGCAGCCATATGCGGCTCTGATAACATTTGTTAGTCGGCGCCTAACAAGCGGCGTGAAGGAGAAAGAAGAAGAGAGGAGAGAACGAGAGAAAGAAAATCAACTTCAAGACTGATTAAGTAAGGCAAATCTCAAGCTTAAGTACAAAACAACTACGGGTCTGGATGGGACCGACACCTACTGAAAATAGATCCATATTGGACCAATCTAATATAAAACTTAAAGAACACAACTAAGGAACACAAATACTGATGCTCAACCCCCATGTATTACGATCCATACATGGATCGTAACACTATGTGAGGTTACCAAATGATGGATCAATCATGTGCTTTATTTAGCAACATCCAAGAAGACTTGATGTCAACTACACTACAATGCTTGTTGATCAGTTATTTCTTCCTAGACACAGAACCTGTTTTGACGCATTCCAAGGATGTTTTGGGCCGCAGTTGCTAAGATTAAAAGTAATCTAATGAGATATTTGAAGGAACAATACAAATTGGCTGGAGATAGCTCAGTCGTTGATGTCACTAGGAGAAATGATAGATATGTCGTAGAGGTCCCTGAGGATTTGTAGGGGAGAATTCCTACAAAACATCAGCTACGCTCCTCAAAGAAGGATGGAGGCATTACTATGTTAGGCACTAACCCTAGTTTAGTGCAATATTGGAGAAGTTTTAAGTGCGTGGTACAAGAGTAGTAAATGGAAGGACTTGGCTCTTTTGTGTTTTCGAACTCTTCAGGTTGTAGATCAGGACAGGATTGAAACCCCTCGGCTGAACTGGTCATTCCTTTTCAGACTAAAAGCCATGGTGGAACCATAGAGGGTGTAGCTGAGGGCCTTAAGAATGGAAATGCCAAGGATACCCGTATACATGCTCAAGGAGTTTGGGTGCTGATTAAGAAGACAAGTTTGTCACCTCATGCCCTGCACTTGTTGTTTCCAGGTCAACCTAGATGCAGCACCAATTTGCAGGAAACAGATCATTTACTTATTTCTGTTTGGGCAAGGCAATATGTTACATGTTGGATTTATTACTAAGGAAACAAATCAAAGTGGCCACAAAAGATGCAGGCAGTAGTGGTGGAAATGTACATTTTGTGTGTTCACATTGACAAAATTCACTTGTTGGATCTTATACAAGAGTCAAGGCACATCTGTTGAAGTTGCCACATTTTGGAATTTAAGCATGAATAAGATTTCTATAGAAAAAGCTAGAGAGTTCAACAAGTTGCAAGACCATGCTAATGCAATCCAAAACAACAAAAAAGCAAGTGCTAGTGTGACAAATACTTATATGCCTCCTAAGAGTATTAACAACAAAAAAAAGACTATAGAGACATGTTTTGATTCTTATGGACAGTGGAATTAGATAAACTGGCTACTAGGTAATTCTTTTCTAAATGTATTTCTTTCAATGTAGATAGAGATCCATACTGGAAGAAGTATGTGGCTGCACTCGAACATAGCAAGCTATCAGGATATGCACCTCAGAGTCCAGAAAGGCTCCGAACATCACTTCTTAAGGATGAGAAGAGGGATGTCGAGCAACATGTAGAAAGAAAAAGTTTAAATGGAACACGACTTATGTATCAATTGTTTTTGATGGGTGAGCAGACATTCAAAGACATCCATTTATTAATTTTATTGTCATTGCATGTGATAAACCAAAATAATGTAACGCAATTAATGCATCTGGAGAATATAAAAATATTGAATATTTGAAGCGATTCTTCATAGATGACGCCAAAGATGGTGGTCCTGATAGCGTAATACAGCTCATCAGTCATCACAGACAATGAGGTTATATGTAAAACTGTTGGATGGAGTTTGATAAGTGATATTTCACATATATTTTGGATCCCATGTATTGCACATACTCTAAATTTAGCACTGAAAGCCATTTGCCATGTCCAAGTCAAGAAGAAGATCCTCCGGATATGAGCTATTTCATGAATTCAAGATACAAAAAAATGCAAAAATATAAAAAAATTCACCATCAATCACCAGCACGCATTGCTCTTTTTTATGGTTATTCTGATGTGAAATTGTTAAAAGTTGTAGAGACATGGTTTGCTTTTATAATTTCATGTTGAAAAGAATTCAAAGAGTGCAGGAAACATTAATTGCTAAGGTGGCTGATAGAATTAGAAAGTGAAACTTCTGCCCTGCTGAAGATGAAGTTAAGGCTCAAGCAATTAAAAACATTATTGTGCATGATAAATGGTAGGACAAAATTGCATATTTTTTGGATTTTACATTGCCAATTTGGTACATGTTGAGGGAAGTTGATAAAGATGAGCCTATGCTTCATAAAATTTATGAAAACTTGGATAATGTGATTGAAGAAATTCAATCTAGTTTTTAAGCACGATAAAAAAGACATTGCAGTTGATAATTTAAAGTTTTTTTTATCACATACATACAATATTAGTTAAAAGATAGAATAAGAAATAGTACTCTCTTGCACTGCATGGCGTATTCTTTCAATCCCAAATATTTTACTAAAGAGTGGATGGAATGAGCTCTTTGACGTGTCGCTCCAAATCTAGATAATGAGTTATCTAGGAACAAAATATCCTGTATGGAGAGACTTTTTACAAATTCTTATATCCAAAGACAAACTATTTGTGAATATACAAGGTTTTCTTTAGGAGAGAATTTAGTTATGAACATGCATGCAGTAGTAGCAAGAAAAAGATGATGGCTTAAGCCCTTTTGATTGGTGGCCATCCTATGGACTAGATATGTCCATGCTCTAAAAACTTGCAATGGGGTTACTATCACAATCAATTATATCATCATGTTGCAAAAAAAATCAGAGCCCATATTCTCATATACACAACATTAAAAGGAACAAGCTCACTAGCCAATGTAAAGAGGACTTAGTTTTTGTGCATTCTAATTTTTGTCTTATTACAAGAAAGGAAAAAGAATACACCTATTGTTCATTTGATATTTCTTAATGTTATTTTGTAATTTTGTTGCTTTGATCATTTTCTTGTGTTACATACTTGTATTACATTTGTAAGATTTTTGTGGTCGATTTTTTCAACTTTTTAGTTCTCACATTATAACAAAATGCAGTTGTGCATCATCTTAATATTGGGATGTGGACCCAAAAGAATTTGATTTCAAACGGGAATGTAACTTATATACTGCCAACATGGGCTTAGTTGATCCAGCTATTTCATGATGATTTTAACGAAAGCATTGAAAAAGTCGAGATATTGGCGGAACATCCCTTTGACCGATGAAGCATGAACTATGAACTCAAAACTTAAAGACTCTCTTCCTCATTGAATTGTTGATTTGCAATTTCAAATTTGTTATTTGATAATTTTGTTGTTTACAAACAATTTTATATTGATATATATATATATATATATATATATATATATATATATATATATACCCGCGCCACACCCCTGCCCAATTTGGGATGTAAAGCTTCAATACCTATATCCGGACTGCACTGCGTGCCTACATGACATAGATGGTGATGCTTTTACAAGACTGTCAGAAATACAGGACTTCAGGTTGAGTAGTAAATCTCAAATCCGCATCAAAGCTGGATGTAGAAGAAAGAGCATGTGTACCTTGCTTATGAGTTCTCCTCTCAGTTCAGAAGCTAGTTGTTTTATAATAAAACGTCGAACAACATGAACAGCATCCGGATCAGCAACTTCCATCAGGTCCATGATTTCCCCCTCACCAGGCAAAGAAATTGCCCTTGTTATAAATTCCTTATAATCAATAGAAACAAAATCTGTTAATATTCTCCATTTTTAACAATATTGTTCATGCTAAAATGGACTGAATGTTTTACCTTATCCAAACTTGAGTCAGAAAGGATGCTCCTGATTCCATCTACAAATTTGGGATTTAGTTTCAGTGGCTTGTTCTGCTCAAAGTCTGAGACCATAGTCAGCATTAATTTCCTTGCCAATGTTTGACCTGCTTCCCACCTGAGTGAATAATATTAAGCATGCCTTATTAGTTGATTCCTTGAAAAATCAGAAGGTTATGAAAGCGAAAAAAATTGATATACTAAAAGGAAAGAATGAACTCATACCGATTGAACTCATCAGAATCATGAGCAAGAAGGAAAGATAAGTCTGCATCAGTAAGATCAGAATCGAGACGAACAGGAGCACTGAAGCCACGCAAGAGGGAAGGAATCGGCCTCTCAGGTATATCAACAAAAACAAATTCTTCTTCTTTCTGATCAATTTCCAAACAGGTTGCTTAAGGACATGAGAATTGGCTGACAGTGAGGAAACACAAAATCTTAAAAACATCAAGTCTCCTGGCTGTTAGAATTAGCAATGACACCCACATTTTTGGTGAAAAGTATTCATGAATCATATCTTCAGTCCCAATAATAAAACTTAAAATTGAAATCAGCATTCAAATTACTTAAAACACTTGGTTTTTTTTTTCCAACAAAATGGCATTGTGTATCGGCAGTTGAATAAGAGGAAAAAAAGAAAGCCTCACTGCATGAGTTCATGTGTATAACATTAGAAAAGCAAAGATAGGGCGGTTCGACAAAAATAATTGAAAGACCACAGTTTACTTTACAGACGATATCCCAGCAGTACTCATCTCTAGAAGGTGAAAGCTAAACGCACTTGGACTGGAAAACTTGCCTTAGTTACACGAAGCACTGTGGTGAACACAGGGCCTTTATCTGCAACAGGCCTCAGCATTCCTTCATGATATAAAGTGGTAAGTGGTAGATCCTTTCCAGTAGAATCCAACAGACCAAGGGCAACTGGGACGAACATAGGCTCTTTAGTAGGCTGTCCTGGAGTTGCAGGCACTTCTTGACTGCAAGAATCAATGAATGTTGCAAATAGTTTTGCCATAAAGCTACACAGTTGTCCAGAAAAAGGAAAATGGACATATTAAGCAATTGGCCAGCCCAAGGATATATCCAAACCTGGACGTAGACCACATGAAACCACCCTAGACAGAGATACTCTTGCAAGTAAACCAAAACAGTAAACGTCTTTACTATCTCAAGATTGAACCCCTAAGAGAAAATGCTAGAACCATGTTCTTTCATTCCAAAAAATTGGTAGTTTCTAGAATGCAAGATATCTGATTCTGGGATTACAAAACCGAGTTTTAAAACATAGCCACGGACATCTCATCACTTTACAAATATCAAATAATTTTTGGCATTTTGTAGCTGACTGATAGTATCACCAAACGTTTGTGATATTTAAGCATATTACCAGAAAATAAATATTGTGATATTATCACAATAATTTTTTGTCATTTCTAAAAAATTTTATATCATAAACATATAATTCCTTTTTATTTTCATTCTTTTTCCATTTAGAAATCTTTACCAATATTTGTCAATGTTTTGTAAGAGAAGAATAGTAAAGAACTCATAATTTCACATCTTTCTGTTGGCGTTCATATTTGTTAATATTTTTATTTTCCAAGATTTTCCAAATATGAATGAAATGCAAGACTTTCTACAGGAATTGGCAACTGTAGATAAAGATGATTATCCACCTATATCTTGGTGGATTAAACATGGACATGCTTATTCTACTTTTCAATACCTTGCTTTCAGATTGCTAGTTCAACCTACTACATCTTCATGCTGTGAGAGAAATTAGAGTACATATTCACAAATCCACACTATAAAACGAAATAATCTCACAAGCAAACATGCAGAAGATCTGGTTTATATGCATTCTAACCTTCGGCTTCTATCATGAAACAAAGAAGAATATAGGTAAATAAGTATGATTTATTGATTTAGTCTTTTAGATGTTTCTCTTCTTATTCGCTAATATCATAATAATTACAATTTTTTTTTTCTTGTAGCGAAGGAGAAACTAAAAATTGGGACGTGAATGTTGAGGACTTTAACTTAGAAAAAGACAATGAACTTGAAGCTGTTAATTTAAGATTCGAAGAACATTCCAGTCCATCAACATCTTCTATTGTGGAAGAAGAAGAGGAGAACGATTTGGGCATTGACAATGACTAGAATGATGATAAACAATGTTTTGTTTGAGACCTTCTCACGAGTGAACTATTAATTTAATTTTTTTTTTTTCATTTTATCATTTTTGAGAATATAAAATTTGCCATGTCCGCGTATCCGATTTTTTTCAAAATTGTCGTGTCCGTACCCGTATCGTACCCGCACCCATGTGACATAGTCCATAAAAATGCTAGAGATGTAAACTGAATGGAGCCTCCAACTAGGGCTGTTCAATGAGTCGAGCTAACTCGAGCTCAACTCGAACTCATTTGATAAACTTGACTCGAAATCGACTCCTTTATTAAACAAGTTGAGTTCGAGTTACGAAATGAACTCGACAACCTAAAAAGTCGAGCTCAAGTTAAGTGGCCTCAGCTCGGTTAAACTTGGTTAAGCTCGAGAAAGAAAATATATAAAATACGTCTCACAAAATTATCAAAAAAAGTAGATTGCTTAAATGGGTATGCATGTGACTGGTATGTCGGAGGTTCCATGTTCAAATCAATATGCTGCCTCTATCTTAAAAAAAAATATTTTTTTTTAAGGAAATGCTTGGCTCAGCTAAGCCACTGTTCGGCTCGACAAGCTTGAGCTGAATCGAGCCAAGTTCGAGTTTTAAAAACTAGAGCCAAGTGGAGCTTCGAGCTAATGAAATCGAACTCGACTCAAGCTCGAGCCGAGTTCGTGTTTGTTTCAAGACACTCGAGCCAAGTTCAAGCTGGATCAACTCGGCTTGAACTCGCTCATGAACAGCCCTACCTCCAACCATGTAACTGTTGAGTCACTGGAGTGTCTTGAGACAAACACGAACAATAATAAATTATCATCAGAATGGTGCAATTTTACCTAAATTTCAGGGTAAAAGAACGAGCTTCTGAATTATATGATGATGACACCTTTACGAGAGGTGTACCAGCCTGAGAGTACCTGCAATCACACAGCATAATTATTAAGCACAAAACGTTGAGTTATTCAAAAAATGAATGTTTCTGTCCGCTTGCAGCATGAAGAGGACTATACCATAAAAGAAAATTTGCCAAATCTGCATAATTTGCATCTCTCATAGCAGCAAAGAAATCTTCACAAGTTACAGCTTGCCCATCGTGTCTTTTGAAGTAAAGATCCATACCCTGGAAAAACAGATGGTGATGACTCACTAGAAAGCAAAAATAGAAGCACAATCATCTAAAATTCTGAAAAGAATCACAGAATAAAGAATATTTGAGAAAATATAAGAGATATAATTACAGAAATACTCCATCAGCACTGAAAAAAGAAGGAACAAATGCAAGTTAAAACAGTCAATCTGATGCATGCATTCTCCTAGAGAAATTGACTGATAGAAACATATCAACATTTTGTACCATACAGGAGTCATTTACAGATTCTGCTTTTCAGACATCATTTCAAGCACAGCACGTGAAGCAGTTCTTCATGTCAAACCAAACAAGTGTGTGGTAGAAAAGGGTTTAAGGTGAAAAGGAGTCCAAGACAAACACAAAGATTTGATTTCCAGTGGCAAAAATGAGAAAATTGAGTCCATTATCACCTATGTCACATAGGTACGGGTACGGGTGCGGGTACGGGTACCGGTATTGGTACGGGTACGGGCCATTTTCAAAAAACGTGGGTACGGGGGTACGGCCGTACACACGGACATACATATACATATATATATATATATATATATATATATATATATATATATATATATATATATATATATATATATATATATATATCAAAAAATTTTAAACAATAACAAAATGCTAAGGGTGTTCCTTTAAATACATTTTTCTTGAATTTTTCTGATTTTTACTAGTTTTTTCTGATTTTTTCTGATTTTTCCTGATTTTTTCTGATTTTTTTTAAATTTTTCTGAATTTTTTTATTTTTTTTATTTTCCCGCCGTACCCAACCCCGTACCCGTACCGTACCCGTAGGGTACGGGGCCCTCCTAGCCGTACCCATGTGACTAAGATTATCACTTAAATTATTAAAGTAGAAAAAGAAAACTATCATCTACCTCCAGAACATATCAATGAGAAAACAAAGTTCATCTTCATTTAAAAAAAGCAATTTAAAAGCAAAAGGGACATCAAAAACACATGCACCAATGAAAGGGAAATCTCATGGAGAAGACTTAGATCAAAAACTTCGAGTGAAAATTCAATGTACATCATTTGTGCCAAACTAGTCAATACAGGCATAGGCATCCATCCGTGCACCATTCCAAGGCCTCTTAACACATTATTTATAACCAGTTAAAATTATCCTAAAGTTTGTGGTAGTGAGTCTAGTGACTAATGAATCTGCTGCAGGAGCTATAGAAGTCTGTATACATAGGTCATACCTTGCGGAACCCTGCACTTCCAAGCAAGGTTTTGTACATCCTGACAACTTCAGCACCCTGACAGTTAATATGACATAGTTAGTAATCATCCATAAACAAGCTCCTCAGAAATTTGAAGAAGCTTAAAATATTAAAAATCTACAAAGCATGCAAATGTTCTGACCTTTTCATACACCTACAGCATGTGATACCACGAGCATCAGTGACCACAGATTTATGAAATTACAAATAAAAGATTGATAAGAAGCCAAATTGATTTAGAGAATGATCTCAATAGCATGAGAAGCAAAAAGAGGAAAGACAAAAGGAGATGCAGAAAAGCATACCGTCACTGCAGTTGATTTTACAATCACGAACCAAGGCCATTATCCACAGAAGCAGAGAAGCAAACCAGGGGATTAGATGGCAAACAAGAAAATATTTTTCTAACCTAATGACTCCAGGCAAGAGAAGCATCCATAAAGCATCTTGAACCGATGAACAAGTAATGCTTGGCAAATACTAAAATCCAATCAAAACCCCATGATTGAAGAAAATAACCACAAGTGCAACCCACCAGTATAAAAGTTGTCCATCTGCAAAAAAAAAAAATATTAGATGACATAAGCAGCCTTACCAAGAGCTGCAGCTTCTTTTTGGGAAACAGCAATCTGAGTTCCAAACACGTACCTTGATATATGAGTGTGGTCGCACAGGATGGGCCATAGGTCCAGCATCCTGCAAGATATTTGATTATGAAAATTGCTAAAGACCAAAGCGGAGAAATGACTAACATTATGCTGTGCAACTAACATTATGCTTATATGCCCACTCATGATAGATCTCACATGAACAATGAATACACTACAGAATGACATCCAAAATGAATAAATCAAGAAACAAGATAACAAATGAACCGTCTAGACATGAGCAGGGGTGTCCTTTAAGCTTATAATAAATGTTCAAAAATCCCCCTACTCAGACTTATGAGATATTGATCATGGTTAAAAACATAACCACAAATATCATTCTCAGGTTTTTGTCGGTGAGGTTTTTCTCAGGTATTTTTTGGCAAAGTTGTTTTTTTTAGAAAAATCTGAGTTTTTTAAATAAAAAAACAAAATGTTAGGTAAAAATACAAGAAATGAAAAATTAATAAATATTGTATTGCATTTAGGAGGTCATGTCAAATACCTAAAATAAGAGGAAATTAAACAATGAAACAAAAGTTGAAAAAAATAAAAACAGAAAATGAAATAAAAATAAATGAAAAAATCACGAAAAAAATTGCAATAAATTCACTTTTCAACATTTTTCAAAATATCACGATATTTTTCCTTTTTCGATTTCTTTATTTTTCTAGTTAATATCACAATTCACAACATTTTCAAAATGTCGTGATATTTGTGGTTATGCTCCAAAAAACAGAAGAAGCTTCTACATCACAAAACTAACGCTTTTATGTTTCAAGATTTTTTTATAGAAATTTCGTGCAGTGTGAATGTTTTAATACATTTTGAGGCACCAATATACTGAGAGATCGTGCATGCAACCATTGTAAATCATTTTACAAAGAGAACCAGTTGATTAACACATGTAACCACTATGATAGAGAAGTTCATGAGGACTGTAGAAACAAAACATCACTTCACAAGAACATAAATCATGGCCCTTAACTCGACCAAATTGCCTGAGGTTCTACATTTCCAAATGACAATATTCCTACAAGCCTCAGCAGTCTTCACGAGGAAAATCACTACAAGAGACATGAAAAAATATAAAATATAAAAACAAAGGAAATTGCTGGTCATATTTAGTCAAGCCATGGGAAGAGTGCATGCCGAGGTTAAGAAAAGGCAGCGGGTGGTGATTGAGGCTGGTGGCTTCTGCATCCATGTAATGGACAAGCAAGTTTAATAGTAGTTATATTCCTTCTGATTTTCACATCCTTTAACATTGCAGAAACAACATTTGATCCTATAACCAATATAGAACGGCTGTAAGAAATATTGAGTGGCAGAATTTTTAACTACTACTCAGCAGATAGGGCTATGGTATGCCAAGTAAGTTTTCAAAGACTACACGTTGCACTCTTCCAATAAATGAATGGATAAATGGATGCACAAAGCACAAGGAAACGAATGTCATCCCCTGAGAATCTTGAAGGATCCTAAAATTCAGTCTACCAAGACCAAGAGATATCAGTAATGGAAGTTATCATCAGATTTCCATGGAAGCATAGAAATTGAATATATGTAAGCAACAACTTTTATGGGCAAGTGATACACCACAGGGATATCCACAAACAAAGTATTGACATTTGAATATAAGCAACAACATTTATGGGAAAGTGATACAACATAGGGATATTCACAAACAAAGCAATATTATAAACTGAATTGCAAGAATACTCGATAGACATTGGATAAATACTTTGAAGCAACCTGATTCATCATACTGTCATAAAAAAATGATCATATGGGGATATCACTTTCACATATGCAAACACCGTTGATTTATGGCTTTCCATGCATGTCAGTGTCCACAACCTTCATTACAACAAATAGTACTTGCTCATTGGTCCAATGTGGAGTGGGAATAAACTACAAAGATATGGTGTCGCCTCTGAGGCCTTATTAGGTTGCAGAACAACACTTTGAAAGTTCATCTCAACATGCTTCAGGTCCCATCCATGTTTTTCTGGGAAGCAAAGTGTCTTTCTAATTCTTAGACAAATTTCATCTAGTTCTCTTGGAAAGAGCAATCCAACTTTTTTTCCATAATGTAAGTTTTACCCAGGTAAAGCTTTCAACAAAAAGATCTAATCAGGATGGACAAATATTTCAGAATCCAACAAATTTTCCTACATTAGAAGGATAAACCCTCTCAACTTTGCACCAGAGAATTAGAAAATCTAACTGACATGAGAAGAAGGAAATTATAAAACCAAAATGAAACTTCAAAAGTTGAAACCTGTGGATACTGATAAATGCGAAGCTTTGAAACATCTGAAATTCTCTTCACTGTACGGCTTCCCATATCAGAAGAAAATTCCTGCACAGTAGTAGATCAATTTAATATAATGCATGAACCTGTTTCCAGGTGCAGCTCAATGATGGAAATTAACCTATTCAAAATTCAAATTTTTTTTTTAAACAGAACAAGGGCGTGACACCTGATCTCTGAAGACAGTAAGACCTTCCTTCAAGCTAAGCTGGAACCAGTCCCGGCAAGTTACCCTGCAATCATTGCCTTCAGATTTATGAAATAGAGAATGTGAAAAGGTCAAAGTCTGTGATAGTAAAGTAATATATATAGATACAATTAAGCATACACCAGAATGCTTTGAAAGTAAATACCAGAATATATACCATTCAAATGTTAAATCAAGCTTATGGCGTTTGATAAGAATGTCACTACCCATGTAGACTAGGACATATGGCTTCAACATTAAATTGACACCAATTTAGAAAAGATTGTTACCTGTTTCCTGTCCAATTGTGGAAATACTGCAACATGCACCACCAACATAAAAAATCAAGATAAATAAGCAAAATTTCAAAAACAAAATAACTGAACTGTAAACCTTTTCAGAAGAGGAAAGCTAGAATTAACCTCATGACCAATCACACCCAATATAGCAGCATAATCAGCATCAGTCGCTGTCTGTGGAGATGCCAAAACAAGTTTGGAGTTGAATATCTGTTCAAGACAACATAGCAAGAGTATCAAGAAGACCTCCATCACTCTGATTAACCTACTTCAGTAGAGGTCTACCATGAAAAAGTTTACATACATTCAGGCTTTTGTTTTCCATAGCACCCCTGGAAGATGGTCGAACAAAAGGAAATTAGGGCAGTTTCTTAAAACCGAAAGTACACAAAATTTTAGAAGATGAAGAACAGCATCTAATCATCCAGAAAGCAGCCACATACACAGGTGAAAAGAAATTTCAATAATTTTAACCCTTCATCCATCAAATGCTCACAAATACTACCCTTGATAAATCAAATGCTGATTACTCCCAAGTGCTTAATTGTCCAGTGTATCGAGTCGTAATCATCAACATCGCTCTTGGCAATCACTAGGCAAGTTTTTCTAAGGAGATTTTCAAAATTTATATTTCTCAGAAAAATATTGGGAAAGTCAAACTTAAAAAACTATGTAAATAAGAGAAAATATGACATAATAGTCCTTGCAAAAATATAGAGAAACAAGTTTAAAAATTTTGGCAACATAAGGAAAAAGCAAAATAAAGAACTGACATGCTTAAAAATATGAACGAGACTTCCTGAAATGCTTGTAAAAATATTGAAAAATGTCCCAGGAAAATATCATGGTAGTCTCCTTTCTGGTGATACTGGCTCAAAACTAGCAATGCCATCAGGATATTTTCAAAATAATTGGAAATATTTATGACCATCTGTCAAGTGCAAACCCACAGATGTCACCAACACATTGGACAAATTGGCCTATAATTCTGCTTTTTATTTCTTTTCCATTCACTGAATATGTTTTTTCATTTTTAATACTTTTTACTTATTTCTTTTATTTTATTTTCTAGATGCCTCTTTGTTACATAACCTTCTATCAAATTTTGCTATTTCTACTCTTGTCCTGTGATAAATATTTCCCAGAAATTCACTTTAGTTTAAAGTATATATTTTTGTGATATTTTTTTTACATCACTGAACATACCTGAGATAGACATTTGTGAATACAGTCCAGCTTATATATCTTACTGTACCATGAAAATAAATGAAAACATCCCATTATGGACAACAAAAAATCTGCATTCAAGTTTGGACCTAGTCACAAATATTTTCCCATACCTGAGATAGACATTTGTGAATACAGTCCAGCTTATATATCTTACTGTACCATGCAAATAAATGAAAACATCCCATTATGGACAACAAAAAATCTGCATTCAAGTTTGGACCTAGTCACAAATATTTTCCCAACACCAAAGGTTTCCTTTTTGTGGCAAAGAAGCATGATTTTTCAAAGTATTGCCAACATTTGTGATGATATTTCAAACACATGCGCAACCAAAAGCACCATACAAAAACAGGTTCTGAAATCCGGATACTCACATGTTAAAATCTGGAACAGCCACAATATTGAAGAGGTCCAGGTCATACTCCAAACCAAAAACCTATTTGAAGAATAAACATAGCAAATACATTAATTCAATAGCATTGATCCATTGGAATGAAACTTATGCACCTCAGAGATGGGGCACTAACTTCCTCATCCCATTTCATGGCTGCCTTCAGAGCATACATTGCATGTGCAGTTTTTGGTACATCTTCTGCACGGGTCCAAATCCTAAGAGACACTTTGCGGCCACTACATGTGACAAAAGTATCATCTCTGCTTTCTAGTTGTCCAGCAACCAATGCGAACAAGTAACTAGGTTTTTTGAAAGGATCCTCCCAAACAGCATAGTGTTTGCCACCCTAAAGCACCAGATATTTCAGGTCCAATATCTCTCAATTAAAAATCATAATGAAAAGACCATTATTCTGCCAAAGGAGAATACTCACCTCAAGGTCTCCATGGTCTATCAAATTACCATTAGATAGTAAAACCGGATATAAAGATTTATCAGCCTCAATCCAGCAAGTGTATTTTGCCATGATATCTGGACGGTCCTGTAAGTCATACAAGAGATTCGTTAAGTTTCTAAATTCTAATCATTCATTTTCCAACTTCAGAAAGATCTACAATTTACAATTACTCCACATTCATCATCTCCAGGGATATAACATCACCCACAAAGACATGAAATTGTGCAGAAGAATATACCACTGGCAGGCATTGAAAAAAACCTGGTAGAACGTAATCTTTCGGAAGCCCTCTGCTTCACATTGTGTACAGAAATTTCCAGAAGATTTGTATAATCCCTGCATTTAAATCCGTTGCTGTTAATAGTAAATAGACCAACTAATGATGTAAAACTTGGCACAACCAAAAAAAGCAAAGGATGCTTCACCTCCAAGGAAGTGTTATTTTGAGGATGTATCTCTGTCACAAATTCCAGAGAGAAAGTAGACTTTGGAGGTGAAATAACCGTTAGATGGCGTGAATCTAAGCAGTAATCATCCTCCTGCAGCGATCAATCAAGCCATGAATTACTTAAAGCATGGTTTCAACTGAACTCAAGGGGGTCATTTATCAGCACTGTAGCATATTGTCTAGTTGTAAGAAGTTTTTTCTAATCTTCATCTGTTATAAACATGACAATTTTTCTCCTCATCTATTTACAGATTAAAGATGTTATTCACGTGTCCAGAAAGGAATTCAGATGGAAGCCTATATCACAAAAGCTGCTCACCATGTCAACAACAAAATATGGAAGAAAACCCTTTTCTCCAAAAGCACAGTACAAGATGGAAATCAACAGAAAATTTTCTGATATTGTTTATAAGGCCAGCAGCCTACCAAAAAAACTGCAGGCCTATTTTGCTGAAACATCATGAGAAACAAAAAGACCTTGGCATATCATGACAAGCATTAATTCTGTTTACTCAAAAGGATAAATGACACAAAAAAACAGGATACCTTCAACTCTTTGCCATCAATTTTGATGGATAACAGCTTAAGATCTTGACCATCCAAAACCAACGGACAGGAGACAGAGACACCTGCTAATCACTCATTAAAAACCAACATGTGAATGCACACTTCAAATTGCAGTCAGGAAAAAAAATGGTACATGCTTAGAAGTAAAATAACTAAACCCACGTCTGAGATCACCATATATGCCTCCTTAACCATGCAAGCAACATTGACAAAGAAACAAAAAATAACTACCCAACAACAAGTGAAATACCTTCAAGTCTGTGCGAAACGGATATTTTTGAGGTCACAATCGTCTTCTCCTCGCCTAATGAAAACTTCAAATCAACCTAATATTTCATACGATATATACATATATCACATTATATGTTAAGAACAACATATAAATAGTTCAAACTGAACTCCATCAAAACTTTTAATATAGACAACAAGACAACAAAAAAGCAATATGTACAAATGCAACAAACTAATTTTGAGGTCACAATCTGAAATATGCATTGCTTGAAACCAAAATATACAGAGAGGGCAGCACACCACTAAAACTTCTGACTGAAAGTACATGCAGTAGAGATATAGTACCTCGATACAGGTACTGGTGCAGCCATGCTGGTTGGGAGCAATTTCAAAGAACTTGAGTGCAGAGAAACAGGTACAAAATATATAAATCATAGTCACAAATAATGTCTTGGAGTTTTAAACGTGAGGTTATTCTCGGGTATAATACGGCGAGCTTGAAAAAAACGGGAAAAAAAAGGAAAAAATATACTAAATTTTAAAAAACTAAAAATGAGAAAATAAAATAAAATAAGTGAGAAACCAATAATGCAAACATCACAAGATAAATAGATTTGCTACAAATAAAAAATGAATAAAAAAACTGTTTGGCATTAAAAAAACTGAAAAAATGAAAAAGTGAAAAAAGCACGTTAAAAATGTGTTTTTTTCGTTTTTAACATTTTTTTCAAAAAACGCATTTCTTTTAAGTTTTAAATGGTCATTTAATTTATCGCTTTTTTTTCGAAAAAAACGCGTAATATAGGGAAAGTCGATCCGTCCACGAAAATCATGGCCGGATCAACTTCCAATATTTGGGACCATTCAATCTGTTTCAATCGGACGGTCCTAAACTGTTCATCCCTTCCCTTCTCTCTCTCTCTCTCTCTCTCTCTCTCTCTCTTTTCTTCCCACCCCCACCCAACCCATTTCATCTCTCTCCTTTTTTTCACAATCAAACACCCTCACATTGATCTCAGGTATGCCCTGGCACCTCTCTCTCTCTCTCTATCTCTATCTCTCTCATGGTTGCCCAATGTGGATTCCCCTTTCTGTTCTGGACATCCACCATGGCCAATGCCCATCAGAAAGTGGCACCTACAAGAGCCAACACCCACCAAAAAGTCACATCAGCCATGGCCGACCCATTTTGTGCTGCCGACCATGGCTGAAGTCCAGCATGGCAGACTCCTAGGCTCAACCATGGCCGATGCATAGCAGAATGTCGATGTTTGTCTTAAACATCTGGAGGCTGCAGCAGCAGTCCCCTTGCGCTGTGTGTTGGCCATTGCAGCCCCCTTGCGCTGCATGTTGGTAAACTCAGTTAACCAACTCTAGCACCCAAGTCAGCTCAGATCAGATAAATGGGTCATGATTCAATGTTTGACCCCTATAAATTCGAACTCTAAAGGACCCAGGTTTGGATCATTCCAATCATCGGACTGCTGAGTTGGATCGAGATACCCTGAGTTTGGTTTGATCCGATGCAATATTGGCAATTCATACTGCATTCGAGACTCAGTTTTCCATTTAAAAGCGGTTAATTCACATATATATAAACCTGCACTGAAGGCTTTGGCCCCTTCAAACTCAGATGGAAGCCAAGGTCTGATGGCCAGAAGTCTTACTTTCGGCCACCATGTCCAAGGTCATCGGTGCTGGAAATCTGCCATTCTACAAATCTGTTATGGGTCTCTCACTCTCTCTGTCTCTCTCCCTCTCTCTCGTGCTTAAGCCTTCATGCATTCAGTTGTTCCCAGCAAATACTATTTGAGCACCATCTGATTTAAGTTTGAATCCAGTACTTATGCTTGACTAATTTCATGAGAGACATGCTCCATTTCACATGTTGGCCACTCTTTCTTTTATGGTTTTAACTGCAATCTTGTTAATCATTCAGCTCTGATTCTACGCAAAACTTCTTTCTTGTTGGATGTTATAATTGCTATTTATTTTGTAGTTGTGCGGCAGTAATTTGTATTCAATGCTCACAAACTACGGTTATTTGATTGTGTATACCTGATAATTACTTGTTCTTCTATAAATATGTTCAACTTCTTAATAAATTTGTAGTAAAAAGTATACTACGAAAACTTATGACCTGACTTGGCCAAGTTACTCAGTCAGCTAGCTGACCTGGCAACTCAATGGTCAGCCAATCTGAGTCCAATTCACAGTTCACCCACTATGGCTAGAATGAAATCAAACAACAGTTTTCAGATCATACCGTATCAAAGAAGTAATCAGGCTTCTTATAATCCTTCAAAAAGATCTCTTTGGGGCCCACCATCTTGGACTCTTCAGCTGGAACTGGAAGGGTTTGTGTTGCAGTGGAATAAGCTACAGTGCAATTTTTCCTCCTACCTTTTTGGGTACCCTGATACGACAAATGTATATACATATATAAATTTATTTTAACTCAACCAAGAAAAGCAAAGTAAAATTTAATGTACTTTACATGTGCAAGGGGAAAAGCTGGAAAGAGCATAGATGTGAACCAACAGCACCCCCAATCATACCTGAAGGTTGACATTGCATATGCAAAGACTCTTAAACAGCTAAGTCACATGGTTCAGCAAAACAATAGCCACACTCAGTCCAAACAACAGGGTCGAGGCGCAGCTGCTGCAACTAACATGTTTTCTTTTTGTAGGATCATCAATGGAGTGCTAGTTTCTAATTGTTAATTTTGTTGTTTCTGGACAATATATTTACGCATGGCTGCACCCACACTCAAGTTTTTGGAAATGACACAACTTCACAGTGTGACAGATGAGATGCAACCTCCCACAAAGATATGAACCCTTATTCAATTCACTAACTTGGAAATAGTATATCATTAATATCTTGATATTTTATTAAAATGATATAAAATGACCTCCTCCCCTCCCAAGACCCACACACATAAATCCCATTGTGTAGAAAATTTTACGATTCCATGCCTCGTATGCAAGTAATATTTTAAGGTATAGGCATATCAGGCAATACAAGTGTGGTTTGATAGATTATGCAAAAGTGGGAAGCGGATCGACTTCATGAACCATAAAAGTCCCATCAAGTCTTAGATGCTAATTTAAATTTCCTGAGGATGACACCATCATTCTACTGCTTTAAGGCAGATAATAGGTCTAAAAGAAGATATAAAGACTGTCAAAACCAAGAGAGCAGTAGTAGACCCAGCCCTAATGCCCAGCGAAGATGTAGATGACAGTATCAGATATATGTGGGAGGAAGTGGTGAACCAGTTGTGACATCACTTTTTGCCTCAAAAGGTATTAGTATTCTCATTCCAATGCAACATGCCTGATGAGGACATGTTATCAGACCATAAAATGCCTAATTTTCTATTGTTATCATTTGAATTTGGATGTCCACATTTAGCAAAAAGAAATGACTGTTTCTAGAAAATCAGGGCAACAGAAAAACAACACCAAGATATCCCTGTATTGTCTCATAGATAGCATATAAACACCACAACAAAGAGAAAATAAGGGGAAAAAGGAAACCTCAATTTTGTAACTTTTCAAACGGTTGTCATGCAGCAACAGCTGTGTGGATTGTTGAAAACTGTTAGTTGCTATTTAAAGGATACGGGAAACCTATGTAACACCGCACCGTACCGGTACGATATCGGTATGGGTACGGGTATGGCCTCGTTTACGTCTCGGGTACGCCGTTGACTGTATCGAGTACGTTCAACATACACGAGGATGAATCCGTCCACTTTTGCACTCGGTCAAAGTTGACCAAGTCCAAAAGCGTCCATCGCTTGTTTTAAAAATCCATTTTTTTTCCCTCTCTCATGCACAATACCTTCATCTCGCCTCTCCCCTCCCGCTCCTCTTGCCCTCTCACCCCTCTCCCCTCTCTTACCCCTCGCCCTCTCACCCTCACTCTTGCCCTCTAGCCATGTGCCCTCTCTCTTGCCCTGTGCACAACAGAAGAAGACACCTCGTAAGGAAGAACACCAGGTCCATTTCATTCCCACCGCAGGTATTTTCCTTGGTCTTTCCCCTTCTTTCTAAGCCTCTGTTTTTTATCATGGGGCTGCATTTCGTTTGGCCAATCAAAGATATACTGTTGTTGGTATATATATCTACTATATCCATTATCATCGTGTTGTTTCTCTCTCTACTATCAACCGGCAATTTTTCAGCAGCCGACATCGGCTGATGGTGGCATTACTGAAGTCAAGGAGGAAATCCACACCATGAACAGTTGGAACAGCCATAGAACTTAGAAGTAAGCTAGCAGTCCCTTGGAGCTCCCAAAGGACAAATTTTTTGTCTTGGAATTCTTGTCCCACCTAAGGGTTTCCAAAATGAAAGCTGATATATTTGTAATTTTTTGGTATATATATATATGTGTGTGTGTGTGTGTACGGTTGTACCCCCGCACCCAAGTTTTTGGAAAATAATCCATAACCATACCTAAGTGACATAGCCAGAAACCTGGTTATATCTAAGTTTGGACGTCAATCTTAATTGAAAATGGGTTATGTGGATTGTTTGTTGGATGTCCAGCATTGACAAAACTCAGTTGTTAGACAAAATTAGTTTCTAACCCAGTCTTGGAAACTTGAGAGGGGAAAAGCCTTTCACCCTCTACCTAAGTCTTTTCATGGGTAGGAAGGGTCATGCTTTACACCCCCTACCTGCATCTTCATGTGGGGCCATAATACATGACACCCTCCCCCCTCATTTCCCCTTGCCTTTGCCAGTTATGGTGGCAGAAAGGTTATTCTTTCTTCATCTGTTCTTGGCCAGCTGCTGGTCAGGATGCTCCTGGACAGCTGATGTTTGGCCATTTTCCTGCTAGGCGTAGATAGAAAAAGCAACTTTTTCCTCTCTCTTTTCCTTTTTTACATTCTATGTCGCCTAGAGCCTAGGTGGGCCTAGGCGAGGCCTAGGCAAAAAGGGCAACCATTTTTTTTATTTTTTTAGTTTATGTTAATATGCCAAGTAATTTTGATTAACATAATAGTATATACATATAAGTTTATAATAGGTATAACAAATTAACAATACATATAACTATATGATAAGTATGTAACAATATAACATAACCATATTAATGTATACAAATAACAGGTACTATGTTGTAAATGCCTAGGCGGGCCTAGGCGAGGCCTAGGCAAAAAACGCAACCAATTTTATTTTTTAAGCTTTTAGTTATGTTAATATGTCAAGGTATTTTGATTAACTATTACTAATATTTGAATTGTGGAGAGTAGTAATATAACAAGCATAATCAACTTAAATAATCAAAATTTAATTGTTTACTGCATTGAATATGCAAAATCAATAGAAGAAGTTTAACATTACTCATTAAATGAATACAAGGAAAAAAAAAAAAAACTAAATCTAATCTCTAGAATAAAGAATGTAAATCTGCAAGAAGGTTTTAATCCATCTATACTTAAAGAAAGACATAATATAATAAAAAAGACTAACAATACATAATAATATACATATAAGTACATAACCATACTAACGTATACATATAACCAATGTTGTACGTATCGTACGATACGTATCGTACCGTTTTGAATTTACGGTACGATACACCCCCCGTATCGTAAAAAGGGGGTGTATCGCTCCTGTATCGCGCGTATCGTGCGATACAAGTCCCATATCGCACCGTATCGTACGATACACCCCGTATCGTACGATACGGAGAGATTTCGCGAAAGAGGGCCCGAGACTACTTATTTCGGCCCCTTTTTGAAAAACAGCCTCCGTTCTTCATTTCTAACGCTTGGATACCGGCGTCAAGGAGGGGGATCTTTCATTTTGACCGTCAAAAACTCGATTTTGACTGTAAAATCGAAGATTAAGGGGTCGATTTGTGCGTGGGTGGTTGATTTTCGTTGGAAGGAAAGAGGTTTTCTTCATTTCTTCTTCGTAAGGTATGAAATCTTATGTTTTTACCATGTATTGTTAATTTTTTACCGTATAATCGTAGATTGAAAGACTTTGAGTGTTTTTCATTAAGTTTACCATAGGATTTCGTTTTTTT